>JAULCC010000019.1:6887-39520 GCA_032358795.1 Nuttallia obscurata | reverse complement strand
TTTTCCTCTGAAACTATAGAGACTAGAGCTTTAGATATTTTGGTTGAAACATAATAAATAGGTTAGTTCTCTTCTAATTGTGTTCAAATGCTGACCCAATGGTCAGATTTGGCTATGCCCAATGGTTGTCTTATTTTACAGCGACTTATACAGAAAAAAACACTACAATTTCTCTATATCTGTAACCATCTGTGCATGCTTCAGCTATTATAGTTTCTTTGTAATCATAGTATACTTGTTATCAATTAAGATTGTTCAAATGGTTAGACCTTAGGGTTACATGAATTACATGCAGTAATTTTGTAAAGAGAAATATTCAGGTGAGCGATTACAGGACCATCATGGTCCTCTTGTCATTAAATATTGTGTTTCTTCTACTATTTTCCTGCATAGGTGTAATCCATTACATGTGATACGTTTTTTTCAAAAACAAGCTCTAGTTTAATCCTATTACTGTGTTTAGTTCTATGGAGAAATTTATACCTAGCACAGTGAATTCAGTTACCCATGATAAATTCCATTGCACACAAAATTTAATTTGGCTATTTTTCATGGATCCAGTCCATCCTAACTTTGGTTTTTTCAGTATTCATTTTAAGGCCAGAGATTTCAGCATAGAATTTTAACACTTTGAGTGTGCTATACAGAGATTTTTCTGTTCCGTCTAAAATGAATGAAGTATCATCAGCATATTTGGAAACCTCAACATCACCTATTTTTATGCCATTTATATTTGGATCATTTTTCATCATTTATTGCAAACAAATCTTGTTCAAAATAGTGTACAGGATATTAGTTTATCTTATAGAACACAATAAGTTGTTTCCTGTGTAGCACATACCTTCTTAAACCTATTTTTTCCTGTGCATAACTAACCTTGTTACAGGTATAAAAATCAGATGAGCATCGGCACCTGCAAGGTTGTGTTTTCCCATTTATTCTATAATTAAGTGAATAATTGTATATTTCAGTGTAAGATAAGAATTTTTTTTCATCAAGTGAAAAGCAAAGGCTATATTTTCACAAAAATTTGGCCTTCGCTTTCCATGAGATGAAATAAATTCTTATCTTACACTGAAAAATTATTCTATTTCATATGTGCTTGTAATGTTGTTTAATTTAGAGCCAGCTCTGAGAGTACTGAACATATTAAATTGTTGCGAAATGATGTCAAGTTTTCGATGTCAGATTATGATGTCATCACTGGCAGACTGTTTGCAGCCTGCCACCTTAACACGTAGCACAGGGCTATCTTATGAAAAGGGTAACAGCGAACCGAATGAGTGAAATTATAATTTCACCGGAAGATTATGAGGATATAATTCACTGAGAAATCCCTATAATTCATGGAAAAGCATATAAGAAAAATTAATTGTGTGCGGATATTTTTTATTGATAGTGATAGAGGAATAAGTATTGAATGAAAGTATTAATTCAACACTCAGTGAAGTCTATTGCTCAGTTTATAAGTATTCTCATTTAAATTACAGTTTCCTGTATTGGTGACGGACAAAGTACCACTCTTACGTACCTTCAGAGCAGAATTGACAAAACGGTCATCCATGTTAGTAGATGAGGACATGCAGGAATACTTCCAGCAACTGGCAGAGTTTGAAGGATATGGTGGCCTGCAAGCAATGGGCAGAACTGGTCAGACATTTGGAAGTCAAACATCAGTCAATGTCACTAGACAAGAGGGCTCACGGCTGGAGTCCCCACTGCAAGGAAGGACTGTAGCTGTGAGTGCTGTTGTGGCTTCTCCAGTCAAATGGAGGATGAAATCACCACCAACATCCACAGACAGAATATCACAGAAAGTTGCAAGTATCACAAGTCTTTCGGGCAGTGGCTTAGGATCAGAAGAAATGTTTACAGATGAAGCTGTTTTGACAATTTCTCCAACCGGTCAAACGTTGATTACTGTGAGACAAGGCTGTCTGGCACCAAAAGGAACACAACTCAATTCTCCAGCTATTTTAAATCCAAAAACTGGAAGGAAAATTACTCTTGCAGATTCCATTAAAGCAGGAATATTTGACCCCAAAACAGGAGCTTTGTTAGATCCTAGAACAAATCGTAAAATGACAATCTCACAAGCTTTAACAAATAAGTATATTTCAAATGATTTGCATGAACAGTTGACAACGCCATGTGGAATAACAGATCCATTCTCAGGAAGGGATTGCACTCTTCTTGAAGCTATGCAAAGAGAATTATTTGATCCTTCAAATAATACAATAAGAGACCAAAGTTCAGGCAAATATGTTTCATTATCAGAAGCTGTCTCACGAGGACTCATTTCAAAAGATAATGTTAGTAAAATAACTGGTGAAGGTGTGACTGTTACACACATAACTCAGTCGCAAGCTGTTTTTGTTGAAAAAGATTTGTCTGGGAATACAGTGAGAGTAGGTTTAGGTGATGTGATAGAGAGTGGTCTATACATTCCAGAGACGGGCAAAATTACTGACCCAAGTACTGGATCTCAAATGACTGTGATTGAAGCAGTTGAAAAGGGGTTTTTGGATTCTACAAAAAAGGAGATAAAAGACCCAAACTCAGGAAAAATTATGACATTGTTGGAGGCAGTCACTCATGGTGTCATTGATCCGGAAAGTGGAAAATATTTAAACAAATCAAATGGACAGAAATTATCCTTAGACGATGCATACCAAAGGAAACTGATAAACAAGCCAACTGATTTACTAAAGGCCTTAAATGAAGGGGGTGTTCTGGACAATGGTAGAATTGTTGATCCACAAACAGGTCGTGTATTATCATTTAAAGAAGCTTTGGATACTGGTGTTATTGACTCTGAATCAAAGTGTATTGTGGATACCCTAACAGGAGATGTTTTGTCCGTATCAGAAGCCATTGGGAAAGATCTTCTAGATCAACAAGGTCAAGTGCAAAGTGACAGAAAACCATCGGGAGAATCTTTGTTAGAAGCAGTAGATGAAGGGCACATTAAATTGGTTCAGGAGGAGTTATCCTTCTCAAAACCTTGTGTTAAAGATACAAAAAGTGGCAAAATGTTAACAATTCACCAAGCAATCAAGAAAGGAATTATCACTAGCAAGGGTGACTTTGTAGATTCTGCATCTGGAAAGAGAATTCTACTGAAAGCTGCAGCTGGACAAAAGTTTATTGATAAAGATGTAACTGATACATTATTGAAAGATCTCTCTATCAAGGATGCCAGTGGTAGAAACATCTCTCTCTTGAAAGCAATTCAGATAGGTCTTGTAACACCAGACACATTAGAAATTCGTGATCCAAAGTCCAGAAAGGTGGTTAGCTTACAACAGGCTACTGTAGATGGAATTATATCAACAGAAGATGCACAAACAGTTTTGGAGGTTTTAAGTCCTGCAATAACGCATACAACTGTAACAACCAGACTTCAGCCTGGTCAGAAGGAGGCTGGAATACGCTCAATATCTGTATCAGATGCAATTTCCCGTGGATTGTTAAATGAAAAGACTGGAACATTCCGTGACCCAAATACTGGTGCCTCTATGCCAGTTCAAACAGCAATTGAACAAGGTCTGCTCAGGTTGTCTTCTGAGTGGCCATCTGAAGAATTTGTGCAAAGTACCGATGAAATAGATAGTCCAGAAAAATCTGATATTGGACAGATAATGAAAGAAATATCTGAAAATCCTGAAGTTTCCGAATCTTTGCGCAAAACAGGAATGGCAACCTTACAATCAAAAGTAACAAAGAAATCTGGAGATAAGGGCTATTCCTTCACACAGACTGTAGTCACAAAACCAAAAGTTACTGAGCATGTTGTGTCAGAAACAAAACATTTTCAAATTAAATCAGTTGTAGATCCTAGAACAAAAAGAGAAATTGGGGTCTCTGAAGCAATGCACAGAGGATTGTTAGACATGTCTCAGGGTGTTTTTATCCATCCTGTTACTGATGAAACAATGTCTATAGAAGCTGCTCTTTCTCGAGGCTTTGTTCGCGGCATTGAAACATCAGATCCAGTTCCAGGCTCAAGTTCAGTCAGGGAAACGAAATCTTTCTCAATTACTGGTGTTATTCATCCTAGAACAGGACAGAAAATACCAGTGAGTCAGGCAGTGAAAGAAGGAATTCTAGACCTTGAGAAGGGGATTTATAATGGAAAAGATAGTTTGGGTAGACAACTGAAACTAAAGATAAGTGATGCTGTTGAAAAAGGTTTTGTTATTGCAGAAGATGATAGAGTTAGTTCTTCACCTAGTAGAGGTTTTGCACATGAAACAAAAACATTCCAGCTTAAAAGTGTACTAGACACAGTCAGTGGGAAGAGACTTGAAGTTTCTGATGCTATTAAGCTTGGGTTGATTGATGAACACAGAGGGTTATATTTCAATAGAAAAACTGGAGAAAAATTGACGATACCAGAAGCCATCCAGAGAAAACTTGTTGATGCTGAGCTGATGTCGGTCATTTCAAATGCTGAGGGAGAAGGGAGCAAAATAATAACAACAAAAATGACAACTTTAATGGTCAAATTTGTAGTTGATCCAAGAACAGGAGAAACAATATCAGTTGCTAAAGCACTTGAAGAAGGAATACTTGACAGCACCATGGAGAAGTATATTAATGTTGCAACTGGAGAGGTTATGACTCTGAATGACGCAATTGATAAAAAACTAGTGATTGCTCAAGCTGCTGCCCTTGAAGGCTCTAGATCTAGTTCCACTGAAAGTATACATATCAATCCCGATGAAGAAATATCTGAATCAAACATGACAGAAGAAGTAACATCAGAAACAGTTACCTTTAGTATCAATAGTGTGATTGACCCACGCACAATGGAAATGATGTCTTATGACGAGGCTGTGTTATACGGTGTACTAGACCTATCAAAAGGATTGTACATTAATCCAATGACTAGAGAAGCAACTCCAATCAATGTTGCACTTGAAAAAGGACTAATACATGGAGAGGTAACATCAAAACGCAAAGAGGAAGATCTCATGCATAGTTCAGTTGAAGCAAGTCATTTGTCATTCCCAGTGAAGAAAATTACATCCATTGTTGATCCAGGGGATGGGGATGAAATATCTCTTGACAAAGCAATTAAAGATGGTATAATTGATTTAGAAAAAGGAACATATTTTGATAGTGCAACACTTGAAAACATTACATTAGAAAAAGCACATGCAAAGGGATTTATCAAATTATCAAAGACAACAGATGCTAGTGATATAGAGAGAATGCGCAAAGAATCAGAACGCAAAGATTCAGAACGTGAACGTAGGCACAAGTCTGTTGAAAATGGAATAGACCCACAAGTTGATATGAAAATGGAAAAATTTGGTCTGAGTAATATTCAAAATGAAAGTGTATTTCCTGATGAAGTTCTTAATTATACCACTGATGTTGAAAATAAATCTGATGACAAAGGTCCTTTGGAAATACATGAACAATCAGGTATACGAACATGGAGACAGCAAGAAATGGCTGTAGTAGACACGCAGCCTGAAAGTTCTGAGAGCTCACGATCTGAATCACCCCAAGAACTTGAATATTTGGAATTATCTGATGGAATGTCGTTTCACTCTGCACTAAAATTAGGTGTCTTTGATGTCAAAACTGGGAAAGTAAGAGACCCTGTCAGTGGAAAATATGTGTGCCTCTCAGAAGCTATAGAAAAAGACATTTTAGATAAAAATAAACCAGCAATGAAAGATATATTGACAGGCAAGGAATTAACTCTGAAACAGTGCATAGACAAAGGAATCATTGATGCAAAAACTGGCAAAATAAATGAGAGAAAAGCAAAAGCAGAGAAAGTTGGATTCAGTCATGATGTGAATGTAAAACAAACAAAAGGTAAGCCACTGAATATCCTTGATTGTGTTGGTGCTGGACTTTATGATCCAGCAACTGGCATGATTACTGAACCAAAATCTCAGAAAAGTTACACACTTAAAGAGGCAATCAGCCAAAATATTGTTGATGGAAATTTGGTGACAGTTTTAGATCAAGAATCTGGTGAAAGAGTACCACTTGCATCGGCACTTCGTCAGGGTTTGGTTGATGGTGTAACTGCAGATGTTTCCAACCCTGCTACTGGAGATACAACATCTCTACTGCAGGCTATTCAGCAAGGCCTGGTCGAAAATGTTTTTGATAAAGACAATGGGACTTTGTATGATACACTGACAGGTAAAGTGGTACAGATAGATAAAGCTATGACAGAGGGACAAATAAGATCTGAGGAGGCTAGAGTTTTAGATACAAGTACAGGAGAATCAGTTCCTTTAGATGTTGCACTTAGAAAGGGATTAGTAGATATCAAAACGGGAGCTGTAACAGACAAAGTTACTGGAAAGAAAATGTCTCCCCAAGAAGCAATAAAATTAGGACTTTTAGCTGTTGTTGGGGCGCCAGTTCTAGCTGGAAAAGCCGTGTTTGACGCTATTAAGGAAAAGACAGAAAAGAAGGATGCATCATTAATGAAAAAAGTTAAATCTGAAAACACGGTCAGCAGTCCATCTAAACCAAAATCGCCATCTAGTCCAGCACAAAGAGTAAATGGTGAATCTGCCTTTAATGGCCACCTGGCTTTCACGGAGAATTACACAGAGCATCTGGAACAACCAAGAACAACTATTGTGTATGCTAAACCAGGTGACCAAATCAAGCCAGCGCCTCCTCGTCAGTTATTTCATGACACAGATTCTAAGGAAGAAGAATACAAGCCAGTCGACAGGTTTGCTGGGGTGAGTAATTTCATTATTTTCCCTTATATATTTTTGCTATTTGGGGATAAGGGCTACTCTTCTGTAGATAATCGAAATCACTGCTTGCTAAATAGAATGTTTTGATTTAGATACTAGATAAAGTTTATTGTAATTTATCAAGTTGATTTGAAGGAATGAATAAGGCATCTATGTAGTTTGCAGTGATTGGAATAATGTACAGAGGTCCCTCTGCTAAGGCAACCCCAACCGCATAAATTCATTAAATATATCATTCCAACAGGTATGAAAGGGATGATGGATGACAGCTGCCTCTGTAGTTCACAGTTTTCAGGGTTTCCTCATCAATGACATGCTTTCTCATGTAACAAAATCTTTCACTCTCCCTTAACCCCCACATTATCTTTTGACAGCTTGCATCCAGAGACTTGGCACAAACACCAATTTGCACGACTACTACCACAACAAAAGAAACAAGAAAGGAAACTTTCTCTGTGCCCTCTACTAAACCCACTGATCTGACCATTGACTGGTCTGAAGGTAAAGTTACAAGAACATCTACTAATGAAGTCATGAGTGTGGCAGAGGCAGTTCAGAAGGGATACATTGATTCAGATACTATTGAAAAGTTGGCTGAAGGTAGTTTGAATAAAAAGGCAGGTATCAGCATTAATTGGGATGATGGGACTATTACAGACACAAACACTATGGAAAAGATGACCATTAACATGGCAGAGCAGAAGGAGTTCATTGACAAGCCTACGGCCCAAGCTCTTAGAGTAATAACTGGTGAGTGGACAGAAAAACCTCTGACCACCAGAAAAGGTGGACAAAAATCGATAACCAAAATATTTACTGATATGAGAAATGAAGATCATCAGACAACAGAGACTACACAAAGTACCAAGCAGACAGGTGAGAAAATGCCTTTGTCAAGTACTCCTGTGAAAAAGAAAGTGCATAAATCATTGAATGAATTAATACGGACAGAGCAATATGACTCTTCAACATTGACAGAAATGATAAAGACCAAGACTCTCAATACTGATGACTCTTACATTGTAAATCCAAAGAGTGGTGATGTCATAACAATGACACAAGCAATTAATGAGGAGGTGTTCGATTTACAATCAGGTTATATAATAAATCTTTCTACAGGAGAACAGTTCACACTGCAAGAGGCGTTCATTGAGGGTTATATTCCTCCACCAGGAGAAACCCTGACCAGAACTATGCAGTCAGGTTTTGTCACAGATCACTTTCAGGATATTGCTAATACAAATAAACAGATACATACATCAATACAGGGAAACCTTAAAACATCCATTTCAGAACCAATGACAAAACCGAAAGGAATAACTTTCAGGGAAGCAGTTGATAGAGGACTGATTGATGATAAAGCTGGCACTTTCTTTAATCCTCACACATCAGAGATAATTTCCATTGCAACAGCTATTGAATATGGTTGGATTTCAGAAGCTGGAGACAATGCTGCAGTTCATGTAGAACCTGAGAGAAAATATGAGAAAACCATTGTTGTTAATCAGATGTCTCCTTCAGATGAAATAAAAAGACTTTCCTTTACACAAGCTCTTGATCAAGGTTTCATTGATTTGAGTAGGAATTTGTACACTGATCCTGGCACGGGTAACCGAATATCAATTATTGAAGCAATACGAGGCCAACTGTTGGAAACAGCTGTTGAAAATGAAACAATTTCTAGAGCTGAGGGAATGTCTCTTAATACAGCAATTGAATCTGGGACTTTTGATGAGGAAACAGGAATATTTACAGAAAGAAATTCAGGGCAAAAGTTTTGTCTGTCTGAAGCTATTGAGAGAGGTCATATTGATGGAAATTCATCTCTGTATGATGTCAAATCCGGAAAGTTGTACACTCTTACAGAAGCAATATCCAAGGGGAAAATAGACTCTAGGACAGGGCAATATATAGAAAACTCATCATCACATATGTCTGTTAAAACTGCTGCAAAGCAGGGAATTATAGCACTTATAGGTGCTCCAATTTTAGCACTTAAAGCTGCAACTGGACCTAAAAGAAAAGGTAAGCCAGATGAAGTGACAGACATGAGTACTCTTGGGAGAAAAAGTCAGACTAAAAAGCAAGAAAAATCTGTTGATGATGCAGATGAACCAATGACAATAGAGGCAACAAAGTTTAGTGTTTTAAGTCCCACTACACTGGAAGTCACTCAAGTCAGGGAGTTGACATCTGTAACGGCTAGAGATTCTGATAAGATGACCTTCATGGAATCTGTATCAAGTGGATACATGAACCCTGAAAATGGCATGTTTAAAGATCCAAATACTGGTATGTATATGAACTTTCAGAGTGCAATTTTCCAAGGACATATCAATCCAGACTCTGCAAAGGTTCAGACAATGTCTGGTAATTATATTGATTTGAAGGAAGCTCTTGACATTGGTCTGCTAGACAAAACAGGGTTTTCAGTACATGAAGGAAAAATTGCATCTTTAGAAGAGATTATACAAGATGGGAAACTGCAAGAAGTTGTACCAGAAGTACATGCAGCATCTTCTTTGATTATGAAAACAACAGATAAGATACATGTGGAGTCAGTTGTTGATCCAAGAAACAATTCTGTCTGCAGTCTAAGTTCAGCTCTTGATACAGGATTAATCAATCCACATGATGGAACATATACAAATCCAAAATCAGGGGAAGTGTTTTCAATTCTTGAAGCAGTAACCTTTGGCTATATTCAGGGCCAAGTGTTAGACAGCATTACAATGAAAGAAGGTTTGTCCAAAGAGGGATTTAAAGCTGAAGTAACATTTTCAGAGAAGAAGAAGGTAAAAGTTGCTGCAGTTTTTGATACAAATACTGGTGATAAGCTGTCTCTGCATGAAGCTATTAGACAAGGCATCATTGATGAACATGAAGGAAAGTTTAAGGACACCAAAACAGGTTTAACAATGCCTCTAATGGATGCTATGGAACAGCACTATGTCACAGCAAGTGAAATAGATGCTAACATGAAAATGTCTGAAGAGTACCAGAAGTCAGCTGAAAACTCTTTCACACAAACTAGATCGTTGGATATCAATGCAGTAATAGATCCTCATTCACATGAAGAACTTAGTATTCCTGAGGCTGTAGAAAGAGGTATATTAAATGTGCAAGCAGGCATTATCAAAAACCTGAAGACTGGAGATGAAATGACAATATCAGATGCAATAAAAACAGGTTATGTGAAAGGTTCACACACATCAAGGAAGAGTGGGATATTTTCTGACACACTGCCTAAAAAGTATATTCATGCAAAAGAGGCAGCCCATTTGAAGTCTGTATATGATACAGACCAGGGTAGATTTACACCAGTAAAACAAGCAATAGAGAAAGGTATCATTGATGAAAAAAAAGGATTATACATATCAGATGATGGCAAGTCAATGCAGATAAGTAAGGCAATAGAAGAAAGACTCATTCAGGCAGAAGGAAGTTTTTCTGCCTCTGATGAAACTGGATTAATTCAAGAAAAAACATCATACACTGTAAGGACTGTTTTAGAGCCAATATCAGGCAAAAGAATAACTGCATCAGAAGCAATTGATACAGGCATTTTAAATCTAAAAACAGGGGTGTTTCACAATCCAATTAGTCATCAGTCAATGTCAATACCAGAAGCTGTTGAAAAGGGATATGTTGAAGCTGACACTTCTTCACAATTTTCTCCACAATCATGTATGTTGAAACCAATAAATGTTCAAGTGGACATGGGAAGAAAAGCCTTCACTGTTAAAAAAGTACTTGATTCCCGAACTCATGAAGAAATGTCAGTTACGGAAGCTGTAACTCAAGGTATTCTTGACCAGTCTATGTGCAAATACCTTGACTCAAAAACAGGACAGACCATACCACTTAGGGATGCAATACACAAAGGTTTAGTGACTATAGATGAAGTTTCCAAAGTACCTTCCAGAACAGAAATTAAGCAAGAGGCAGTAGTTATCACATCAATTGTGGATCCAACAACAGGAAAAGAATATGGCCTTCCAAAGGCTATTAATAAAGGACTGTTTGATCCAGACAGAGGTTTAGTTCACAACAGACTCACTGATAAAATGATAAGCCTTGATGATGCAGTTAAACAAGGACTTGCAAAGGTTGAACAGGGTCCAGGTGTGACTGACTATGAAATAGTCAAAGGTATCTTAGTAGAAAAAGTGAAAGACCCTGTGACAGGTAAAGATTTACCAGTAAAGGAGGCTAAAAGAAGAGGTATTTTGAATTCTGAATCAGGTTTCTATATGGATCACAAAACTAATACTCAAATGACAGTGGAAGAAGCATTTAGAAATGAATTGATTTCAGGGAAGAAAACTGCTGACACAGGAATGTCACACATTCAGAAGAAAGACACCAGACAAATTAATGTTACACAAGT
Source organism: Nuttallia obscurata (assembly GCA_032358795.1). NCBI lineage: Eukaryota > Metazoa > Mollusca > Bivalvia > Cardiida > Psammobiidae > Nuttallia > Nuttallia obscurata. Next base: position 28,384 of record JAULCC010000019.1, on the reverse strand, counting down.
GCTTGACACTAGAACTGGAGTGGAAGTTTCACTCAATGAAGCTTTGCGTAGGGGCCTTATTGATGAAGATTTGGCTTCCTACACAGATCCAAGAACAGGTCGTAGCTATGACCTAGAGAATGCTATGAAAGAAGGCCTAGTATCAGGCTCTGTTGCAGTGATGGCAGCCACAAAAACACAATATTCTGAACCCAAAACTAGCACAACTTATAATATCAAAAGTGTAACAGATACATCAACAGGTAAAATGTTAGATGTTGCTGAAGCAATGACATCTGGTATTCTTGGTCCTACTGGACAATTTGTAGATACTAAAAGGGGAAAGGTAATGCCTGTATCTGATGCTATCAAAACTGGGCTAATAGTGACAGAGGTCAAACATGGAAAAAAGGAACCTCTCAAATTAATAAAACTCGACATTCCATCCTCTGATTTGCAAACTGCTACATTCACCCAGGCACTGAAAAACAATTCTATAAATGGAATGGACGGAACTTACACTAACCCAAACAATGGAAAGACAATATCTGTGGATGAAGCTATTGTATCAGAAGTTCTTGTGTCAGATTCAGGTCGTCCATTCAAATACAAAGCACCAAAGAAGGACAGAGTTACATACAGCTTCCAACAGGCATTCAAGAGTGGCCTTCTTGATCCTGATACAGGACTATTTTGGGATGTGAAGAAAGGAAAATCATACATTGTTGATGAAGCTCTGAGGAAAGGCTATTTGTCACCACTGTCCAATACATCGCTTTCAGATGGAGTGTCAGTAGTAATTGTAAAAGGAGGAAGCGTTCAGCCACTCAAAACCACTACATACATTGTTGATCATGAACCAGACATTGATATTCAATCTGAGAGCAAAGGTAAAGAAGTCGAGGGTTCTCATTTACTGTCTGATGAACAAGAAAAAGAAATTTTTAAGCATTCTTCCTCATCACAGTTTAAGTCCAGTATTGCTGAAGTAGCTTATGAGAAAGCTTGCAATGCAGATGAGTATCCTTGCAGAGAAAAAATTGATTCTATAGGTGAACCAATGACTTTGACAGAGGCAATAAAATCAGGCCTCGTTGATACCGCAAGTGGTGATTACATCGATCCGGGCTCAGGGGATAAACTTTCTGTGGATGAAGCTGTCATTTGTGGTTTTCTTGATTTGGACAAGCCTCAAACAATGCACAATATTAAACTGGACCATAATTTGAAAACCCCAATATCAATAACTAAAGCCATGGTGAGTGGGCAGTTAGAAGACTCTGGTATTTTTACAGACCCAATAACTAGTGAAAGAGTTAGCTTACAGCAAGCTATTCAGCTTGGATATGTTCAGCCAAAGATAACAGATGATGATGATGATGATATTCTAGATGGAGGTGTGCTGCACAAAGCAAAAAAGGAGAAAACTGATCAGTATGTACTCATTACAGAAGGATCCCCATTCTCTCCTAGACAAGGAGTTATCTACAGGGATGGTAAAATGATTTCTAGAACTGGAACTGAAGTTTCTGTCTCTCAGGGATCAGCCACCTATGTTACCAAACCTGGATTCTTCATTGATTCAACTGGAAATGTTGTTAGTAAAGCTACAGGAGAAAGAATGCCTATGCAAGATGCCATGAGGAGTGGGATTGTAGATATAGAAGCAGTAGAGGGCACAGGAGAAAGGCGGGTGTATGGGGCCAGGTTTATACCACCACGACTTGAAGACTCAGATTCTGAACATTTGGTGAGACTACTAACTGTTGTAGTATGTAACATGTAGTAATCTTTATACTTCAGACTATAGGGATAATTTCTGCAAGGGTTTCTCACACTTAATATTATAAATTGTATAATAGTTTTATATGGAAAGTTTAGATCAATAATTTACAATTGTTTCTGAAAAAAAGTGACGCCAACATGACATGGATTTTTTCTGTTTACATGATTAAACCTTAGTCTAAACTCTGTTATCAAAATTGTTTATGTAACTGTAGAACATATCCCTAAAGACTGCAGTTGCGAGCATGCAGTTATGAGAGGTACTATGAAGTTGGTAATATTTTCTGTATTCACTCCTGTATGTTTTGCCATTATGTCACTTCCAGTTATTTTGCATTTTCAAATTATTGTTCTTACTACCTATTACTATGAAACATATTTATGTGTATATGGTGTATATCCAATAATTTGTTGGTATAGTCAGCTTTGAAGGATATGTTGTTGTTTTTATATTATGTTTATATCATATGTAAATATTGCCTCATTTTGATTTAACTCTTTATTTCAGCATATCTCATTCATCTCTATAGTTACTGCTAAGATGATATTTAAATATATACAATTTAGTTTTTGTCAACCTCGTTGGAGGCGTGTTATTATATTCTTGTTCAACACATTTTCAGGACATTCTGCATAATAGGTTCAGTGATATGTGTTACTGGACGTTACATGTTGGAATTGCACTTGATGAATAAGAATCAAAATGGAACAATGAATAGCAATATATATATATATGCTAATAAGATTTTCTGATATGGCACTACTGTGATTTCAAACTGAAAAGAGGCTCAGTCAAATGTAAATTTTAATCTTTATAATTATGCATTGTACTGAGCTAGAAGTATGAGAAGTTTTAATCTTGTGGGTTCGTAAAAGTTATAATATGCTCTATCCATATCCTGTAAAAGTTGTGTGTAGAAAAATTATTTGAGATATTTATTTGCTAATTGTACTTATATAAAACAATAGTGATAAATTGATTTCAAATAATAAACCTTTTATTTAACTAAATCGTGTTTACTTAAAGACATATATCAGGTGTTGAGTGAGACAAACCATAAACTCATCATATTCAGATTGATTTCCTTTGTACCATCCATTCCTTCAGTTCCGTTCTGTCATTTTACTGTTTTGTAAACATTCAATCATCTGTTGTTTTTCAGTCCGGTTCTAGTTCAGAAGGTGTTTCTGGTGTTTCTCCTAAAATGTCAGAATTGTCTGAACTGTCACTCAGGCAACCTGGGGTAGATTTTGGTGATAAAATGATAATTAAAAAAGCAGATACTTCAATTGGATTTTCAGTTGGTAAAGAAGTAATTATAACTGCTGTCTCGGTTGCTGAAACATTGGTAAGTGGTAAAGTCTCAAGTTCACCACTCTTCAGTAGTGTTACAATTTCAAATGGTCAGACAGTAACAACAGCGGCCTTGTCAACCAATGTCATTGTCTCAAGTGTTCCAATCACTTCTGTGACACTACCTCTGAAATGTCAAACATTAAAAGCAAATGGATGTGACATAAACTTTGAAAAATATCTTTTACCTGGTCCGGAGTTACTGGAAGAGATAGATAGTGATACCTCTGATGGAGATAATACCACAAAAACAGAAGTAGTTTTGTATACAGAAAACATGTTTAAGAATTTTTGGAACAAGTCTGATGAAAAGTGGATTCACCCAAGGACCTCCAAACATCTTCACATGCAGGAAAGTATTGATTGTGGGATTCTCTGTCCAGAAGTTTTTCGAGTGAAGCAAGCGAATGGTCAAAGAGTAAATCTCCAAAAAGCTATAAATGCTGGACAAATTAATATTCACACAGGTAAAACAATAAATCTAAACACTGCTGTTTCATTTCCTTTTCATGTGGCAGTTAAAAAGGGTTTGGTTAAGTTATATGATGATGAGCCAATGGAAAAATGTGATATGTACACAGAGCTTGGTCCTGGATTAGTTTCTCTGATAGCAAAAGAGGAGATTTTGAATGAAACTAAGATTCTTGATAAGCGATTAGATCAGTGGTTGGAAATTCCAAAATGTGTAGATGCATTCATTTTTGACACAGAATGGGGTAGAGTTAAAGATAATATGACAGGAAAGTGGATGACATGGCAAGAAGCCAAAGAACATGGTCTTATTTATGATCCACGGCAAGGCATACCTGAATCTCCATGTAAAGAGACAGTAAACATCCTTGAAGAAGTAGACAACCATATTATAAATTTGAAAGAAGCAACTAATGAAATTGGATGTAAGGAATATGGGGGTCACATATTATTCAATCAAAATCCATCAAAATCAATGATAATTAAAAAAGACTCAGAAGAATCACATATGACTTTTCTTGATAGAAGATCCAGTATTGCAGCTATCAAACCATCTACTGCAGTATTTCCAATAATGTTGGATGAAGCAATAAATCAAGGCCTTTACAATCCAGTAACAAATAAGCTTAGCATTCTCGAAGAAAAGTCTTTCATTCCATTTGAAGATGCTCTGAAAAAAGGTTACATAAACAAAGAATCTCTTGTTAGAGACCCAGTAAGCAGGGATATACTTTCTCTAGAAGAAGCAGTTGAGAAAAGAATTATTGACCCAGAGTCTGGAAAAATGATGGATGCAAATGGGCAGACAATTGCCCTAAATTTTGCCTTCAATACAGGTTTAATTATGAGATCTCAGTCACCTTTAAAGCTTTCACTTTCTGAAATCCTAGATGAAGGTCTGTTTGATGAGGAATTGGGTACATTCCTTAATCCAGATAATAATGAGGAAATAAAGTTTTCTGAAGCAGTTAACGTAGGCTTGATAGACACTGAACTGATACGGGTGCGTGATACAGACACAGGACAGGTAATGAAATTTGAAGTTGCATTAGAGAAAGGTTTTCTTTATTTTGACTCTGGTGTAAGTGTTGACATGGCAAAGAAAGAAAGATTACAAATTCCAGATAGTCTAGAGAGAGGTATACTGATTGATATCTCAAACCAGCCAAAGCTGAGCCTTCAGCATGCAATAGATGAACAGGTTTTAGACTTTGGTACAGGCACTTTCAGGGATGCAGAGCTAGACATAAACGTATGTCTAAAAGATGCTATTGAAAGTGGTTTACTTGATCCAGATTCTATCCTTGTAAGAGATCCCAAAACACTAACTTTGTTGAATGTGGATGCTGCAATTTTTGAACAGATGATAGACCCTGTTACTGGACATTACAAGAATGCTGGTATCGACCTTTCATTCGGAGGGGCAATAGAGAAAGGTATTATACTGTGCAATGCTTCCCATGGAATGCTACCTTGCAGTGTACTTGAAGCAGTTAGATTTAACATTTATGATCCAAAGTCAGGCAGATTTATAGATCCAAAGTCAGGTGAAGTGCTCACTATGGAAAAGGCTATTGAGACAAAGCTGATTGACCCCAAAAAGACAATGATTAAGGACACATGCACTGGTAGATTCCTTTCTTTAACCAATGCTTCCTATCTTGGAGTAATAGACATGAAGACCTCACTAATAACAAAGCTCAAAGAAAATGTAATGTGTGAGCTAAGAGAAGCTAAACAGACAGGGCTATTGAGGCGATCAGCAAGTGATGAATGTTTGACTCTGAAAACAGCCCTAACACAGGGTCTTATTGAAGAAACAGGACTGGTGTATGACCCATTGTCTAGAAAAAGACTTACCTTAGCAGATGCCATAATGGTAAGAATCGTAGACCATGCACCCACTCTTGTCAAGGATACTAGAAAAAATAAATTTGTGCCATTAATTGAGGCTGTAGATTCTGGGTTGATTTCAAAAGAGGACTGCTATTTTGTAGATACAGAACGTGGAAGTAAACTATCAATTTCAGATGCTGTTGATCAGGGTCTTATAATAGAAATACCGTCAGCTGGGTTGACATTAGCAGAGGCAGTTGAACTTGGACTGTACAATAGCAAAACAAGACTTTTTCATGATCTGCGGACAGGCAAACATGTTGAGTTGGAAGATAGTATAGAGCAGAGGCTAATTGATCCATCAAGGCCCCAGATAGTTGTTCCAGGCACTGGGCTGTTTTCTTTGAAAGATTCTTTTGAGAAGGGTTTTATGGATGTGAAGGGAGATTACATAGTTTCAGGAAAACCCCTTCATCTTAAAGAAGCTGTTGAAAATTCCTTAATTGTCACAGTTGGGAAGAAACAGAAGAAATCTATGTCAGACTCATTTTGTGAAGAATTTGAAAATGGCAAGACATGGAATGATACTCTGGTGAAAGACCCTGTTCATCGCATGTTTGTTTCCTTTGAGCAAGCTGTTGAAGAGGGAATTGTAGACATTCAGACTGAGACTGTATGTGATCTGTTCCATAATGAGATAACATCGCTGGAAGATGCGATGGCAGAAGGGCTTATAGTAGATGCAAAGAATCCCAAAGTTGGCCTAGCAGGTGCTGTTAGGCATGAAATCATTGATCCTGTGAATAGCATGATAATTGACCCTCGAACAAACACAGAAGTCACCTTGAATGAAGCTGTGAGAAGTGGGTTGGTTGATACGAGTAAAACTAGGGTAAAAAACTTAGAAACAGGTGCATTTGTTTCAATGAAACAAGCTTTGAAGCAAGGTATTATCAGTGATAAAACTGGAACAGTATTTGAAAAAGAACAGAAAAAGTCCTTTCCACTTGAATTTTCAGTTCATGAAGGTTTGATTGTTGATTTCTCCAAATCATCTTTTACTGTTCCTGAGGGGTTGAAATATGGTATGGTAACACATGATGGATTGATGGTAGAGGATCTGAATACAGGGATGTTATTATCTTTCGATGATGCAGTTGAAAGAGGTGTAATTGACACACACAATACAGCAGTCAAACCATGTGGAGAAGATCAGGAGATTTCTCTTGCAGATGCAATAAATCAGCAGATAGTTGATGAAGCCAGTGGTTTTGTGAAATTGAAATCTGGTAGAAAAATGTCCTTGGCAGAGGCTGTTTCAAAAAATGTTGTAATAGAAAGACAAGATATAGACTTTTTTCCTGATATTGAAAGTGTTATGAAATCTAATGATATAGACTCTCTCATCTGCTCTTCAAGAGCATCTGATTTAGAAAATCTGCTGAGTATAGAAGTTTTTAGTGATGATATGAAAACAAAGTCACTTCCAAGCTCTCTACGATCCAGATCATTTACAGGAAGCCAAAAAATGTTTTCAGAATGGATGGATGATGGAATTCTTCAAAGAAGTGATTCATCAGGTAGTCCAATACGATTTGATGAGGCACTGAAATTTGGATTTTTAGATTTAGAAACTGGTGAATTTATAGACCATCTCACAAATGAAAAAATGACAATTGAAGCAGCAGCAAATTCTGGAAGGCTTAGTATAAACAGGGTAATGTTTCGAGATAAAATCCGAAAGACTGCCATTCCACTGGCAGATGCTTTAACACAGAATCTATTGCATCAAGTTTCAGAGGAGGAAACTGTTGTCAGTGGACTAACATTTCAAGAAGCTCTTTGTCAGGGACTGTTAACTATTAGAGCCAGACCATTAGCTGATATTGATGAAGATCAGTTAAGTGTCAAAAGTGACACATTTTCTCTTGTCGCAGCTAAAAATAAACAGTTAGACTGGCTGTCATCATCAAAGGCAATATCATCCTCATTGGACTCCTTGATTCAGAATGTAAAACAGGACCAATCAGGATTTAGGGTTGGGACATTGTTTGATGCAATGGAAAAAGGATTGCTTCTTGACGAAGAAGGACTTTTGCAGGAAAGTTTCTCACAGAAAAAGTTCAGTATTAAGGATGCAATGAAATGTGGTTTGGTAAATTCTAAGGCTAAAGAAATTAAAGATCCAAGAACGGATGAATGCATTTCCTTAGAGGAAGCGGTGACTTTGCAGCTAATTGATGCAGAATTTGGAAAGTTCAAAGATCCAGTCACAGGGGCTGATATGTCATTGCAAACTGCAAAAGAAAGAGGCTACATTGTTAAAAGTCAAGATCACTTAGAATCAAAGAGCTCTGTTGAGATTTATGTTGAAGAAATTTTATCAAATGAACAAACAAAAGGAAAGAACAGATTGCAAGATGCCTTTTCTACTGGAGTTTTACATCGCTGCAATTCTCAAGTAATAGATCCAGATTCTGTTCAGCCAATTACCTTGCGTCGTGCAGGAAGTCTTGGAATGATAGATGTGAAAACTGGTGAATTTAAAAACCCTCAAACTGGAGAATCTTTCAGTCTATCAGATGCAGTTAAAAAAGGATTTATTTTAAGCCCAAAAGGGCTCAGTCTTTACAGTGCTGTTAATCAAGGACTTTACTCGGAAATTACAGGACAATTTAGTGACCCTTCATCAGATGAAGACTTCTGCCTTGCTGTAATGATTGAAAAGGACATAATTACCAACAGGTGTTTAGAAATAAGGGATATTACCCATGAAGGTACAGTCATACGATTAAAAGATGCTGTTGAAAAGGGTCTGATTGATGCTATACAAGGTGTTTATGTTGTTATGAATGATGAAAGACAACTTAATTTCAAAGAAGCAATTTCTGCTGGACTCATTTTAAGCAGTAATCCAAGAGAAGGATTAAGAGAGAGCAGCAATGGTTTGTCAACTTTGACAGGTTTGAAACCAAACGAGATTTGGCAAGGCAAGGTTAGTGACCAGGAAATGTCACAGAATGCACCTTTGATAAATATCAGTGCCCATAAACGAATTGCAGAACCTAAAGGTTCGATGTCCAGTGTGGATACAGGATCATCTGGGTATGAAACTAATCAGTCACAGAATATGAATTCACAGGAAGAAGGGGTTAAATTTTCCATCGGTTTTGACCAATTTGAAGACATTTCCATCAATGTTTGTGAGACTAAGATGATAGGAGAACCAGTGGATGAATCTATGGATGGTGAACAAACATCTTTAAGTCTTGACTCATTAATGAAAAATGTTCTATTGGATATATGCACAGATAAACCCAAATCTAAATCTCATGAACAATTGAAGCAAGTTGGTGACAAGATAACAGATAGTGGAATATCGATAGTTGACTACAGTAGGAGTTCCAAGAAAGAAAATATTGACAACGATAATAATGCTTGTGAAGTTGCAAGAGAAACCATAGAAGATAATGGTCAGACTTTGCCAGTCTCTCTCAAAGAAAATGGTCAAAAATTGCCAGGCTCTCAAAACATTAATGGTCAGACATTGCCAGACCCTCTCAAAGTTAATGTTCCAATACAGCCAGAATCTAAAACAGTTAATGCTCTGATATTGCCAGAATCATTAAAAGATAATAGTCAAACATGGCCAGATTCCTTCAAAGAAAAAAATCAAACATTGCCAGACTCTATGAAAGTTAGTGAGCAAACATTGGCAAACACTGATAACAAAAGTGGCCAAACATTGCCTAACTCCAAAAAGGTTGGAGGCCAAACATTGCCAAACTCCAAAAAGGTTAATAGTCAAACATTGCCAGACTCTAAGAAGGTTAGTGGCCAAACATTGCCAAACTCAAAAAAGTTTATCAACCAAACGTTGCCAGACTCTCAAATAGTTAGTGGTCAAACATTGCCAGACTCTCAAATAGTTAGTTGTCAAACATTACCAGACTCTAAAAAGGTTAGTAGCCAATCATTGCCAGATTCTAAAATGGTTGATGGTCAAAAATTGACAGACTCTAAAATAGTAAGCGGCAAAACATTGCCAGACTCTAATAAAAGTAGTGGTCAAACATTGATAGACTCTAAAAAGGTTAGTGGCCAAGCATTAACAGAATCTGTTAAATTTAGTGGTCAAACATTGCCAGACTCTAAAAAAGTTAGTGGTCAAACATTGCCAGACTCTAAAAAGGTTGGTGGCCAAACATTGCCAGACTCTAAAAAGGTTGGTGGCCAAACATTGCCAGACTCTAAATTGGTTAGTTGCCAAAAATTGCCAGATTCTAGCGGTACTGAGGCTCCTTATTTGCTACCAGAAATTCCACAGCAGAATGGGCTAGTGTCCCAAGTTGGCATCAATAAAGTATCACATGAAGTGAAATTCAAAGAGTCAGACATTGATTACAATGTTACAATATCAGAACCAGAAGTTGAAGCTGAAGGATCTCAAACAGCATATAAGCTTTCTGAAAATCTGAAGGACTCAGGCACTGAGCAAGATTTGAATAATCCAAGTATCAAGAAACTAGAAAAACTGAAACCAGAAGATCTAGATAATGATTTTACAAAAGAACAAGATATTACGGAACCAAAATCACCAAAATCCCCCAGTTTGAGTGACAGTGTAAGTTCATTAAGCCCAAGTCATTGGACTTCTCGATCGGGTCAGACAGGTCTGCTTTCTCCTATAAGAAACAAAGAGTTCACATTTCATGTTGGGCCTCCTCAGAGCTTTCTGGAAGAGCGAAAGGTACTACAGCATGGTTTTCCGAATGCTCGTCTTGGATATTTCTGTCATGAGTTATTGCATCTTGTTTGTGATCAACATTTTGAAGTTGGATTGACAGTTTTTTGTCACTCTATCTTTGTGTTTAATAGAATGTTCTTGTACAGAGTTTTAAGTTCTTCAGTTGTTGCTCCAGTGCTCTGTATCTGGGGGGAAAAAAAGAGGTCTTTTAAATATTTTGTATTTTTGTCTGTGTAAATGGCTGAATTTTACGATGAGATTTTACAAGTGATCTTGATGCATTTTGGAGTGGCCTACTCTTTGTTGATTTACACCGCTGTTGCCTTCTTTCTGTTGTAGTTTAGCTGTTGTACTAACTGTAATGCTTCTATGATTTCCTTTCAACTGCCCAAGTTGGGCATTAGGTTTGACTGGTGAAAGTAAATCCTAGTGTCTGAGTTTGAAATATTCTATGCTCCCTTGCATGGTGAGTTCACCACTGTAAATGATTGGCCTGCTGTCAAATCTAGTTGTAGATGACAAAAATGTAAGCATCATTGTTGCCTGAAAACTAGTGACTCACTTTAGTGGTACTTTCAGTTTGGTCTAATAGTCTACATGTATGTTCCATATGTGTTTAATATCAGTAATTAATGCCCAAAGGCAACTAACCTGTATCATTTACTAACAAGAAAAACTTTCATTGTGTAAACATTGTGTTTATATATGAGTTAAAAAGATTTTGTGAATGACATTGCGTCAGAGTTGGTTTAAACTAGAACTATTTCCTTAAAATTTCTCCTGGTCTGTCTTGTACTTGCCACCAGTCCTGTACTTATAATCAATCTTTTTTATCATAAAAGTTTCCATTCTTTTCCTTTTCAAACCAGAATGGCTTCCACACACATTGCAAGAGCACAAACAAGTCTAGTAAAATACTATAACAAAACTGCCAACTATTAAAATGGAAGCTGCCTGATTAGTTGTAAGAAAGCAAATCATTAAAAAAAATTCTTTTATACTATTCATATCTGATGTAATATGAGTGACAGATAATAGGTAAAGGATTTGCTACTTGGATATAAGTATAGCTGACAAACTTACTGTAATAATTTAATTTCTTCCATTAACCATGATGCAGATAAAAAATAAGTTGCGATACTTGACCATTTTAACCCTTATTCTGTAGACCCAGACCAGACACCACCAGAAATCAAGTTACAGTCAGGGTCAGACACAATATATTTATCAAACATAATCTGAAAGGTGGCAATAAAACTTGATGTTTCTGAATCAAAGAAAGACAAATGAGGTTTTAGTAGCAGTCTGGTAGTTAAGAAATTTTATACCTGCTATTTGTTGTGAGATTTTATCTTGCTTTATAATACTGCATAAAACTGATAATTGTGTATCGTTAGCATGTCATTGATGTAGAAACTGCCCTTGACCACAAATTAACATAACCACTGTCTGTATAAGACTCTCTGATGATATATTAACTCTGTAAATTCATGGCATGGATAGAGAGATTACTTACCATATCTTTCCTGCTGACCATTTTTGTCTGTTGCTAGGGTACCACAAGATGGTATTCTGATATCAATATATCTGTATCATTTTAATTGTGATAAACTTTTCTCAGTCTCAACAAAACTACACTAAATCTGTAACAAAAAATCCATTTCATTTAAAAAGTTTTGCTGAAGTCATACTCGTTGATCCTTAATGACCTGTATGCTTCTAGCTTCCAACTGAGGAGTTTGTACAGACTAACCCTCTCTATAACGACTCTCTCCTTTATGAGATCCTCTCTGTTTAACAACACTACATGTAATGTTGTAAATTGGCTTCCACATGGAGAACTTTCATTACAGGCATTGACCTCAATGTTTCATTTGGTAAGAATCAATGACTGCATGGTAGTCACTTGGCCTTTCACCTTCACTGCAGTAGGGTTTTGGGTCTGCATCCCAGCTCAGATGTGAGGAAATTATTCAGGAGTCTATCTCCAAAGTGTAAACCTAGAAAAGTGGCCATATGATCTGTCTCTGTGTGACATTACAGAGATGCATTGTTTTCCTCCAAGGTAAAACTGTCTCACAACAATGTTTTATGCTTTCCACATAGTAATGGTAAGGTGAGATTTCACTGTAATACCGATGAAAAAATTATTTTCAAATCTTTTCAGTTTTTTGCCTTATTACATACAAAAGATGGTTTTGAAGTCAGACAACTAACTGTTAGAGTGTAAATTTGTGGACATTTACCTGAATCTGTATCAAATAATTGATGGTACACAGTCTGTGGTTATGTGTTTTGTAGTCAAGTTATCTCCCTTGTATTTTGATGCTAACTGAATGTGTGTGATGAGTGATTGTCAATAATTAACACTTCTCATATACTCCTAGTGTCTATATTGGATAGTCTTAAGTAGATATACTGTCTATTTGTATATACTATGTCTTATATATATTTATCTTATTTCAGCTCACTTTGAAATAATTATTGTCTTCATCTCCACTGATTTACTAAACTTCTCAATCAATCTGAGATTATTTTTTTGCAGCCTATTGGACTAAATATTTCACTTTATTTGCAGACCTTTATTTTCTTATGAAAACAGCAATGTCACATTGCCAGGTGATCTTTTTACTGAGCAGAGAATTTGAACTGTGAATAAATCTATGAATTTTTGATAATTAAAAACAGTGACAAGTCCTTGCTGAGATGGGCATAATGTTCCATTAGAAGTGGGCATACTGTTCTATTAGAAGTAAAATAATCTATTGACATTACTCATTTCGAATACAAATCAAAACTTTTCTAAACAGCACAAACTAACAACTGGGGTATATAACATACCGGTATACTGCACCAAGTTGTTTAACTGATCATGGGCAGTCTGTCTCTCATGATGCCACACAACATAAGTCACATATGCACAATCTTAATCTTCAGCACAGCCATGTGTAAAAAAATGTTATCAGTAAAACAACTTTTAACCATTTTTTAAAAAGGAAATATAATTCCAAGATCTGTATTTCTTCTCTGCAATTTGAAAAATTAAATCCAGCTGATTTGTTTATTTTGTTTATATCATTTACGTCACTTTCTGCCAACTAGGGCAAATGGATGTCCCAGAGAGAGGGAAGCAGATACAGAGAACTCTTCTGTAGAGAACTCTGGTTCTTTTTCATGTCCAGTGTATAGCACTGATACAGGAGGGGGTGGGGGTGTCTGAACCCCAGCCGGTCACTTTATCCTGACACCAACAAACCAGTCATAATGCTAACTCTAAATCCTGAGCATCAAGGAGGGAAACCATTTTTACCTATATCCAGCTGTTTCTACCCTTTAACATGTTTTGCAAAAAAAGGTATTTTAGACTTCCAACTGTGTCTTTGGTCTTAACTCCAAAGTTAAAATATCACTTTTTAAATGTTAAAATGGATCTGTATTGCAACCTATACTGCCAACTGCAAATATCATTAATATGCAGCAATGTATCATAAATCTGTAGAGTGGGTAGAATATTAGTACCGATATGTATAACAAAGAAATTGTAATCAAACAATGAAATTGTAATGCTAAATGAAAATTACGTATATTAATATCCTTAATGTATTTTCTATAAGGCCCTTATGTCCCTGTCATCGGTATGACAAAGTAACAATAGTAGATCTTGTGAAATTTCTGTTCTGAAAATCATCAATTCCTATACCCTTTGTATATCACCATACTGCTAACTTAAGATGTTCAGACAAAGCAATGCATGTGCATGGAACTCACAAAATTACACTTAATCTCCTCTCTCCCCATAATCTCTATGTATACCTGTTAAGGAAGTCATCAGGTGAGTTTGAACCCCTATGTCTACCTCCGTCCCCAATGAGTGTCGCTTACAAATATTCCCTTAAAAGCTGAGCTTACAAATATCTCTCTTATTAATGGGCTTAGTATTTCCTTTTTAGTGTTTTGCTTACAGTTCTCAATTCTCATTCAAAGTAAGGCTTGCAGTTGTACCCTTAATCATTAAGCATACCATTGGTTTCCTTAAAAGTTGCCTTACAGAGTGTATAAACTTTCAAATCTAGGCTTACATCCTTTTGCTTTAAGGCAGTAGATAAGTTGAACAGGGAAAAGTTTCAAACATGCTTATATTGGCCAAACATAGAAGTAGAACCCTTTTGAAAGTAGTGGCAATGGTAAGTTTCTACAATGGGTCTGTGTAACCAATTTACATATCTGATATCCTTGTTATGCTATTTTTATGGTCTGTTACAGCTTAGAAAATGATAGTGTTTGTTATGTATTGAGCATGATTCAGGTACTACTTGCTAGTCTTTGGCTACAACATAATTTGGCATTTCTCTTCTTTTAGGTTAATTATAGCATTGTCATAAACATTTACAGTTCATTATCAAAGCAAATTTTCAAAATATTGCATTCCCAATAACATGAAAATTGACTGAATTGGTCATTAATTTATCAGTCAAAACTGAGATGTCTAGACAAAGGTATGGACTTTGTATTAGACAGAAAATAACATAGGACATGGAAATATTCAAGAAATAATCAGTAGGGCTTGAGACTTTTACTTTTTAGAGAGAGAAAGTCTCCCTGATTGTGACCTTATAGTCACTTGTCTCGCACTACTATGAGTGGTTACACATTACTTACAGTTGCTGGCTATAATGGTTAAGACACCATGGATGGTGTTACTTACAGTTGCTGGTCAATACTGGTTAAGACACCATGGATGATGGTTACTAACAGTTGCTGGTCAATACTGGTTAAGACACCATGAATGGTGTTACTTACAGTTGCTGGTCAATACTGGTTAAGACACCATGGATGATGGTTATTTACAGTTGCTGGTCAATACTGGTTAAGACACCATGGATGGTGTTACTTACAGTTGCTGGTCAATACTGGTTAAGGCACCATGGATGGTGTTACTTACAGTTGCTGGTCAATACTGGTTAAAGTTACTCACAGTTGCTTGTCAATACTGGTAAAAATGCTATATGGATGATGGTTAGTTATAGTTTCTGGTCCAATACCGGTTAAGACACCATGAATGATGTTTACTTTCTACTGTTGGTCAATACTTATTAAAATGCTATGGATGATGTCCTTAGTCACTGTTTTAATATAAGTGAAGAATTCTTGAAAAATGGCATGTAACACACAATCAAACATAAGTACAACCAAAATGAAATAAGTAAAATTGATTTGTATGATATAGAAGTTTAGGAGGGTTTACTGGTCTTTTGATCAGGAAGTTTTATTGCCTGGTATAGATGGATAACAAATAGTGCATTTTCTTTCATTAAAGCAATCAAATTTTTAATTTTTCCATAACTAACACCTGTATTTTATTAAATACATGTACCACTCAAGGTGGATAACTCAACCTTCTGTCAATACTTGATTGCTTAATATTGCATGTTTCAAAAGCCAACGAATACTTAAATATACATAACAGTTGATAACTGTTGGTGTTGTAACAAACCTATGTACAGTTCATGTATATTTGCATGTGATAATAGCTCTGTGTTTATATGAAACATATTATATTTATATGTTAACAGATCTGCCATTTAAAAATATTCATGAAAAATATCAGGCTAGCAAGTAGATAAAGCTACAGTATGTGACAGAGATAGCCAGGTCAAGGTTTTTACTATAGAAGCAACAAGTAAGGGTCAAAGACAGTTACACTATCCCAATTCCGTAATAGAAAAAAATTGAAATAAAGAAAAAGTGTGTGGAATCAATTTGATTTGAATATAGGAATTACAATTCTGACTATTATAGTATAGTCTTCCCAAGAGGATTGTATTTTGCTCATTGAACAAACGTGGACTTTTCATCAAAATGCCATCTGCACCTGTATATATCTACACTTGTGTCATGTATGCCTTAACTCCATACACCCTTCATGTAACAGTTCATGTAATTAACTCCTTCAGTGCTCAAAAATCATGTCAGACTCTTACCCCCTTGTACACATAGACCAGTCTTAAAAGTTTCTCTTTAAAAGACCTTGTAGAGATGTTGTTCAATCTTTATCAAGTTTATACAGCTCAGTTCCCGATCAGAGCACTGTTTTGGCAGCAATTTGATCTTGGATATACACTGTTTGTAAATTTATGCCAGCTTGGTTTCATAGTTGTTTGCATTTAAATTATTAAAATAATATCTATGTTTCCATTTCCAGTTTTAAGAGTTAGCTATGTATATACATACTTTCAATAAATGTCATGGGTTTTATATAATCTGTGATTTAATGTTGACAGGCAGATGGATCAGACCACAACCTTGCCAATATGGTCTTTGTGACTCTCTCTATTGTTAATTTGGTCACATCTTATTTTCTATCAGGTTACCAAAAAACAAAGGTTCTATTTGGACAAAAAGAGTGCAACATGGAAATACCCATTAATATTGTTGATTATCTGGAGAAATAGCCCCTGACAGCATTTATAGAGCACCATTTATGATATATAATAAAACACTGCACTTTTAAGCTGTTGCTTTAGATGGTTATTGTTCAAGCACCTACCTACACCAATGATAATCAGAAATGTGAAGGTGACTACTACCTGTGTTTCCAGTTAATGCACCCTTATATCTGATTTAACCCTTTTAAAACCTAAAATTCAGTTGTGAACTCTTCCATCCATGTATATGGAATTGTCCATTGATAAGTGTTATGGACTTTGATTCTATATTGGCAAGCCTAACCAAACAGGCTATATAGTAGCCATCTGATATGAGGCACCATTTCCAACTCCCAGTGTACTTGATTGTAGCATTCTTATGGTTAATTATATATCTATCTTTACTGTTAGCTTTTTTTTATCCAATCTAAATTTGTTTCAGTGGTTTCTTATAAAAACACTTGAACTTTTGTCTCCCATTTTGTGTAGTCTTAGAACTCATAGATGTTGATTGGAAAGCATTTTTAGAACTCTGTTAGAAATTTGTTTCAGTAAGGAATTTCATTAGATGAACATTAAGAATTCATTTTATTACTCTTTTTTTTTTCTCCTAAATATTTTCTGTCATCTGTTCTATTCTACTATAAATTCTGACATTGTTTTTAATACTTTGCTGTCATACTCACTCAGATACATTTCATAGTTATATGTATTAGTTGGATGATTAAATTGTCTACATTGTACAGTATATATCACCGTTTGAATTTATAATAAGTATAAATAGTATCTAAGTATGACTTGCATTATGGTATTACAGGTATTTACAGTATGAACTGTGTATAAAGTTTTATTTATAGCATGAATGTATGGCACAAAGATATTGGAATGTCTGTCACAGTGGATTTACCATTTTAGCATGAAACATTACCTTTCAATTGCAGCCAATACTGCCCTGTCAACTCTACAGAATAAATGCTGTTTTTAAAAAACAATCGTCTTTAAATTTCATGAGAACTTTTTGCTTTGAAACTCAATGTCAATGACTAGCTGGGCTGATAGAGCAAATCAAAAATATCATAAAAGGGTTTTATTCAGGGGTTCTAGAGTAATTCAAAATATCAAAGACTTTAGATTCATGGCTCTTTGAGCTAACTCCTGATTCTGGATTTACTGCCTGTGGAGTTGACAGGTTTGGGAAGATACATTGATTATGTCTACTTTGTTGAAGGACATAGAAGGATTTTTACTTGAGTATTCTCAATTGATGCTCCTAAAGCAAAAAAAATCTCTAGACCAAAGATAGAAAAAGTCTCCAGCTTTGTAGAATAACTTTAATTCTTTGGTTGTTCTAAGTGTCTGACAAAAATATTCAAAAATAATCTTTCTGTGTCCTTATGACTTCTGTATTTATTATTAACTGAAACAAGTTTTCTACTTTATTTTCAGTGTTTGTTCTTCAGCTTTCAAAACTTGTTTTTTCTTGATTTGATGTAGATTTAGTCATTTGCATTTTTATTTTGTTTAATTGTCACACACTGGGGTCATCTGAAATATAGCCTACTTTAGGCTACAGATGTACAAGTACTAGGTTGATCCATTGTTTGTAGTTAACTACATATCTAATGTGCATTTACAGCAGTATGTCGCTATTATTCATAAGTATATAATCAGACAATTGCAATACTTTTGATTAAGTCTGAATTTTACCAGTTTGAAAAAATATATTGCAATTAGTGAATTCAGTCAGATAAATATTATATTCTATTAGCATCACTTTCACTTTGTTTAAGTACCTTAAAGATTAAGTCATAATCTATTTTTAGATACTTGGAGCTATTAAAGCCGCAATATGGCACTAACAGTTTGATGCTAACTTAGTTGAGTTGCTTTTGCCACAGTTGTTTACCCTACTTGATGTATAAGCGGGATCTTTCCTTTATTTCTTGCTACAGCAACTGGCAGACTCTTATGACAAACTTGTCCAGGATCTGCACAATGAGTTGAACTGGCTGTCAGACATTGAACAGTTATTGAAGGATGACCAGCCAGTCAACGAGGAGGCATATAAAGCACAGAGTCAGAGGGAGGCCCTCAAGGTGGGACATTGGATATATAGTGCTGTATTTAATGACTGGAAATTTAAACTGTTTCATGTTTCATACTAACAAATGTTTAACTATGGTTGGATCAAAATAATTACATGGTAAACGTTAACCTGTGATATGCAAGATACATTGAGCTTAAGAATGAGTGTCCATGCTCAAGAAATATTTACAACCTGGGACCTAAGCTCTCCATTTTTAGCTCACCTCAGGTCATCGTCCGGCTTCCGGCCATCTATCCGTCAACAATTGCTTCAAACGACATCTCCTCCTAAACGGCTTAGCCAATTTTAATAAAACTTTACTGCAATGTTCCTCAGGTGGTCCTCTTTCAAAGTTGTTCAAAGAATTTGATTACATGCAGAACTTTGGTCGCCGTAGCAACAGAGAGGAAAATCTTTAAAGATCTTCTCCTCCAAAACTTCTGGCCAGATTTGAAATTATTTTGGTGTGTGTGTTCCTTGGGTGACCCTCTACAAAGACTGTTCAAATTATCTTGATCAGTTAAAAAACATGGCCGCCAGGGGTCAGAGTCAGTTTTCTTTATATGTATATAGTGAAAACTTTAA
This sequence comes from Nuttallia obscurata, assembly GCA_032358795.1. Classification (NCBI taxonomy): domain Eukaryota; kingdom Metazoa; phylum Mollusca; class Bivalvia; order Cardiida; family Psammobiidae; genus Nuttallia; species Nuttallia obscurata. The sequence continues at coordinate 9,116 of JAULCC010000019.1, read as the reverse complement.
AGATGTTCTCCTCCAAAACTGCTGGCTAGATTTGAAAATAATTTGGTGTGTGTTGTTCCCTGGGTGACCCTTTACAAAGATTGTTCAAATTATTTTGATCAGTTAAAAAACATTGCAGCCAGTGGGGGTGGGAGTCAGTTTTCCTTATATGTACATAGTGAAAACTTCAAAGATCTTCTCCTCCAAAACTGCTGGCCAGATTTGAAAATAATTTGGGGTGTATGTTCCTTGGGTGACCCTCTACAAATTTTGTTCAAATTAATTTGATCAGTTGAAAAACATGGCCACCAGGGAGCGGAGTCAGTTTTCCTTATATGTTTATAGTGAAAACTTAAAGGATCTTCTCTTCAACCTACTGGCCAGATTTGAAAATAATTTGCCATAAGTGTTTTTTGGTGACCTTCAACAAAGTTTGTTCAAATTATTTTGTTCAGTTAAAAAAAACATGGCCGCCAGGGGTGGAGTCAGTTTTCCTTTTATGTTTTATTGTGAAAACTTAAAAAATCTTCTCCCAAACTAGTGGCTAAATTTGAAAATTATTTTACATTAATGTTCCTTGAGTTCTATCATTAATCTTCTCATATGACACCATAAGTGATAGAGCTAAGATTTTAGCACTTATATATTTATAGGGGGAAACTTGTCCATGTTGTTTATAAAAAAAATGGCTGCCATCTTCAGGTGAGCTTCTTCAGGGCCATTATGGTTCTCTTGTTTATGCAAGCAAATAGTAAATTTTAACTTTACCATACACAAGTTAAATACAAAGAATTTTGCATATTTATTTTGCTATATCACCTAAGTTACCTGATTTGGGTATATAGTGTATGATATGACAAGAGCATAGTAGATGGAGTCATCCATGTTACATAAAATGATTGTGCAGTGTAGGTAGGCTATGCTTTTATCCACAGTATAATAATAATTTCAAAAGATAGGAATTTATGAGGTTTATTCCCCCAACAACATCTCTCCATTAGTCATGGTTTTTGTTTCCTTGATGATTTTTTTAGGGAAAGGTGCACTATATTTCCCATAAATTTTAAAACTATTTGGTATTTAATTTATGGATTTTATGCAATTTTGATGATGAACTGTCACTATTCACTCATGCTTGTTTTATCCAGGCACTTCATGATGATGTACTGAAGCATCAACAGCCAATCAGATCTCTTGTTTACCAGTCTGAACAACTGGTGGAGCACCACCAGGAGGAGTTAACTCCTGAACAGGTGACAGAGTTACAGAACTTGGAATCAGGAATCAAGGCATCCTTTGGAAAGGTACATTCTGAAATGTTATAAAACCTGTTATTGTAGTTAGAATTTTGCATTAAAGATAGTTTAAAACTGCATCAAATATCTACAGCCATAACATTTCTAAATGATAGCCATCATGTTTGTATACTTTAAAATCATTAATTTTGGGAATATGACATTTCATGGATGCTAGGGTTTGATTTCATGGATTTTGAAATGATTAAAATGAGTAAAACTTGGAATTTTCATTGGAATTTAAATTCATGGATCTGTGCTGTCATGAGGTCCATAAAAGTTTATCCCAATGGTATATGTGGTTTTGTAGTTTAAACAATTGGCCTTTAGTTATTCACTGAATAGACTGTATGTAAGGTGACTTGTGTTGTAAACTGTTCTTTTTTTTAATAATGACAGAGTTTGTCAATGCAAATGATAGAATTGTATACAAAAATGTTTTCCCCTGCACAGGGAAAACAGCTAGATGTAGAGCTGCAAATAGTATATAACAAATCAGATGGCAAATGTTATGCCCGTTGTTCTTGATCTGCACTCTTCACCATTCTGAATATTAAATACTGTTAATCGTTCTAATTTCTGTAAATTATCCACAGCTCGCTTCTTGACTGGTTCTTTAATGCTTAAAAAATAGAAAAGTCCATTTTTTAAATTTGGAATGCTATAGAGAGCTAAAATGAAAGTTCAGAAATAATGATTTTACCTTTGCCTTTTAACAAAATATTGTTGATTTGAAGTATTCATAAGTAAAAAAACCAGTTTTTTATGTGAGTTATTAGATACTTACAGACCTGCTAATTTTTGTTATGTATTTGTTTGTACAGAAAATCTGTTGCTTTGTGTGTTTATAGGTACAGAAAACCTGTGAGGGAAGAGTAAAGCATTTGTCAGCAGCTACTGATGAGTTGACCAAGTTTGAGGCAGAACTACAGAAGTTCAACAACTGGCTGCAGGA
>JAULCC010000018.1:0-64862 GCA_032358795.1 Nuttallia obscurata | reverse complement strand
TTTCTGTTGCCATGGCAACCAGAGTTCTACATGGAATCCAATTCTTTGAACAACTTTGAAAGGGGACCACCTAAGGATTATTCCTGTAAAGTTTTATTAAAATTGGCTAAGCCGTTTAGGAGGAGATGTCGTTTAAAGCAAATGTTGACAGACGGACGGACTACGTACGACGGACGGATGGACGACGGACAAACACCGGTCACAATAGCTCACCATGAGCCTCTGGCTCAGGTGAGCTAAAAGGGGCATAATTCTGTCAAATATGACCCGACCTACAGAATTTTGTGACATCACAACCCTGTTGTCAAAAGCAATTCAATTTGAAAGTTTAAAGATGAAATTTTAATAAATGACAAAGTTAAAGCCAATATCAAGTTTCTGTGACAGACGGACAAAGCGATCCCTATGTATGGCACTTTCTCAGAAAGAAAATTGACAATGTCAATGGTTGCAAGCACAAGGCTTTGCCATGGTCAAGCAGTCATTAATGTATCATTCTGGATTGTATTGAATAAATTTAAACAAAACGGTTACAAAAGATACCTTATCCACATTGTCCCTGATTTCAACAATTCCGTACTGATCTGGCTCAGTCTGTGTCTCACACAAGTCAGTGGAGACAAAATCATCTGTACGTTTGGTGCTCGCTCCTCCTCCATAAGACGTCTCTACAGAATAGTATGTCACCAGAGAACCCAAGTGATGAGTACTGTAAAAGGAATCAAAGTTCAAAAAGTCAAACTGAGATCTCATGCATCTCTAACAAGAAGGAACATCACTTTACTGACAGCTAATAATGTCAACATCACTAAATACATATATAAGTTTCCGATGTTATGAATTTAATTTATTTATAAAGTAATACAAAGTAAGGATTGAGCTACAGTGCAGCCATTCTTTTCTGTTACACAATTAATGATATTCATAGTTGAATACATGAAAAAAGGTGTGACTACACACTTGGCTGATTAAAACAACCTACTAGCCCTTTGTGTTGGCTGAAGTTTGTCTCATCTAGTTACATTTATTTTTCCTTAGACTTTCAAAATACAATTTTTTTTTTACTTTAAGCAAAAATAACTTTAATCTAAGATTAATTCAATAATTGGTGCTGCTCTTCCTTTTCAAGTTGTATAGAAATAGATCCTTCTTACCCAGTCCAATAACTTGTGCTACAGGCAGGATAGATACGGAGGTATTCCACATATGTTTTGAATGGCAGATCAAAGTCCAGTCTGGCGGCAGTGCCCTGTGCAATATACATGGTGTTGACATTGGCCTTTTTATCACTGAACATGTAACCGACCGGGTATACACTGTGGTAGTAGCTGTGATCATCATAACTATAGTAATAAGGTCTGGCATCTGTGGTTACATTGATACCACTGTGAGTGTGGAAAGTCAACTCTGGGTAGCTGCTGGTTGAATAGTAGTTGCCTGTTAAGTTGAGCCGCTCAACTTCATAGATACGATTGCTCTGTGTGAATCCACCATTGTCAGTGATGAGGTGGCGGTAGAATGGGCTGACTTTCCGGGATTCTATGTAGACTGTCCCTGCGCCGCCATATTGATAGCTGCCTTTCCCACCGTGCATGATTGTTTCACCAGTGAAGTGATTGTAAGAGGTGTGATAGATAGCCATTCTTCCCCCACCTCCACCTCCTCCATATGCACCTCCTGCCACAAAAATAATGCCATTATATTTTGTTATACATTGAATAAATGTTAACGATATAAAAAGATAATATGAGTATTTAGATAAAGTGGACCTGAATTTTTTTGCTATGTATACATTATTATGATCACCTTACATAAGAGAGAAAGAGAATTTAAGTTTTATAAATTTTCTATCACTGGGGAAAATTGTAAACTTTTTCAAAAACCAAAGATCAGGAAGTTTGCCTTATTATACAAAACCAACATTTTCAAGAGCATTCTACAAAATACAAGAACTCCCAGTCACTTTTCTCAAATTCTACAAATATCTTGTTTACTTTGTAACAGTCAGAAACTTCAAGAACTAGTAGTAAACAAATATTGACAGATACATGCTTAAAATATACTACACTGCCTCTGTTTGATTTCATGAAGCTTGGATCTTGGTATCAGTCTGAATGACTTTATGGGGATTTTAAAATACTACAATGCTTCTGTTTGATTTCATGAGCTTGGATCTTGGTATCAGTCTGCATGACTTTATGGGGAATTTAAAATACTACAATGCTTCTGTATGATTTAGGGTTGCATACTTTAATCTGATCTCTTACCAAATAGTGTGATTTTTGTCTGGTATTGTACATTATGATTGATAGTTTGGCATGTTCAATAAATAGAGCTGATATTTTACATACCATTGCCTCCTTTGACTTCAATGCTTCCTGTACCGTCAAGATGGTGGACAAATAGATAAATACTTCCTCCAGCTCCTCCTCCTGCTTTGGCATCTCCACCATGTTCACCGTTGGCATGGAGACGACCTTCAATTCTCAGATCATCACTCACATAAAGGTATATTATACCTGCAAGGAATAAATGACATATACTAATTTCAGAACTGTTGATTTATTTTTACATGAAAAAATAATTTGATAGCCATATTTTACTGACACATATATATAATTCTATAGATAGTAACACTAACAGATATGTAGCTTTGGCATGTTAGGTGGGTGATCCATGGCCATCACTGCCCTCTTTTACAAAAGGTCAATGTTGCACAAGCTAAGTTTTATAAGAAAAAGCTAGCTGGGAATACAAGAGGCTAAAGTTGTTGTATCTACAATACTTTTAAATTATACCCATTTAAGCTAATCAGAATAAATAGAATAGATCCTGTCTGAATTGTTTCAATTGTACTCTAAAGAAAGAAACTTTATTTTTACCCCTATGTAATGGTTCAACTAAAGATGAATTGTGTGTAAAAGAAATAGTTTAAAGAACTTGTGTTTCAGTTTATCTCAAATAAACACGTTTAAACTTGACAACTCACTGCTTTCACAGCTATTATCTAAATCTGCTCTACGAGGTTTCTAAATGACTCCTTTTACCCTTCTATATCAAACTTTTATTTACCTTGACATGATCTTTTGTGTCAAGTGTCATTTAAATCACAATAATTTAATTCAATTAAGGTCAAAAATGCCATTGGTCAAAACAACAACATTCACTGATATAATAACCAGGATTTTAAAAGGAGATCCCTGATTTAATATTTAAGACCTTCCTACCTACTATCATTTGTTCCAGAGGAAAACTGGAGACAAGCCTTTATTCTGCAACAGAAATCAATTTCAATAGAAGACAATGATTAACACTGACTCACCTCCACCTCTACCTCCATTCCCAGATGGTGAATTTCCTCCGCCACTGCCCATCTTTGCTGGCGTATATGTGGAATCGTAGGCAAACCCAGAGGTGTATCCAGACTTACATGTGCTTCCTCGACCACCGTGACTACCGCCTGAGCCACCACCCAAATACGAGTTGGCATTTTGTCCACCGCCTTGTCCTTCACCACCTGGGTATCCGGTAGAGTCTGCATGGAACTCCCCTGAATAAACATATTGTGATTAAAATTAGTTTAATCACGTAAATTGTACTCTATCTAAATCCATAAACTCTAAATTATTTATTGTGAGCCATTCTGTCTTCCCCTTTAGGCAAGTTTATTCTATGAATTTTCATTTGTTAAAATTTTGCCAGTGATAAACAGTGCAGACTGCGATAAAATGACTTCCACAGATATCATAAGTTATTGGTCTACACCCTTTGCAAATCCCTGTCCCCTTTTAGAAGATGCAGATGCTATTTGGGACAAGTGCACTGAACAAGACAAGTGTGAACTGGACAAAATACAAAAAGAAGCTGCATGAATATCAATCAGAGCGACAAAACTAATATCTATCAATAATTTAACGAATGAAAGAAAATGTATAAAATAACCATAAACTAGAATTTGGGCAAATGTATAGAATAAAAGTAAACCAGAATGTTTGCAAATGTATAAAATAACAGGCAAACAGAACATTTGCAAATGTAAAGAAAATAACAGTAAAACCGAATATCAACAAAGGTTTGAAGAAAAAGAAAAACAGAATGTAAGCCAATGTATAGAATAACAGTACAACTGAATTTTAGCAAATGTATAGAATAACAGTTAATCGGAACTTTTGAATGTTAGCAAATGTATAGAATAACAGGAAAATATAACGTTTGCAAATATAAAGAATAACAGTAAACTAGAACGTTTGCAAATGTATAGAATAACAGTTAACCAGAATGTTTGCAAAAGTACAGAATAACAATAAACCAGAATGTTTGCAAAAGTATAGAATAACAGGCAAACAGAACATTTGCAAATGTATAGAATAACAGTAAACCAGAACGTTTGCAAATGTATAGAATAACAATAAACCAGAATGTTTGCAAAAGTATAGAATAACAGGCAAACAGAACATTTGCAAATATATAGAGAATAACAGTGAACCTGAAAATCAGCAAAGGTTTCAAATAAAAGTAAAACAGAATGTAAGCAATTTTATTGAATAACAGTACAACAGAATGTATGCAAATATAAAAAATTTCAGTAAAACAGAATGTTGGCAAACAATATCGGGCAAAGAGAAGGTTTGGAAATGTAAAGAACATCAGGCAAACAGAATGTAAGTAAATGTATAGAATAACAGTTAACTAGAATGTTTGCAAACATTTAATCAACACATCATCAGATAATCATCTTTGTAATACAATTTTTGTATAACATCACATAAGAAAATTGTTTCAGAATGACAGGCAATTTTACATCATCTGAAGCCTGTGCTTCGAGTTATATGGTGAATAATCTTTAACCGAACGGTTAAGGCAATGTGGATGTGTAAACTTTGCGTTACCTGATTGGCCAATTGCCTGTCAATGAAATATCGGAGAAAGGGTCAAACTACTGCTGGTTACATAATTCTGAAGATTGGTTAGGAGAATTGAAATAGCCAGATTTTACGATTACTGAAGTGGCTGTTGCCCTAACCATTGCATTGTTTTACCGGATGTTTACACTGGGATACCGCTGGATGGCAAAGCACGCACGTAACAGGTTATTCTAGGTGGCGATACATTTCCAGCTAACAACAAAACAGGGGATTAAATGAAATTAATCCACTGTCAAAACTGAACAGTCTTTGAAGTTGGTCATCAAGGTATGCTTATGTGAAACTATTTTGACTGAACAGTAAAACAGGTGTTAGAATGTAAGCAAGTGTTTAAAATAACAGTAAAATTGAATATGTTAAATAAATACATATGTGTAGACTAAAAGTAAAACAGAATGTTTGAAAAACAAACTACCGGTAAAAAAGGTCCACTAAATTTGCAATGATATTTACCTGAGAGATCAATTGTGATGTTTGTTGCATTCACTTTTAAGTTATTGGTTCTCACATAGCCATTTCCATTTACTATCAGATTGGTAACAAACAACTGCATCTGCTTTATGGCTGTCAAAGGTTCAAACTTGCCACCAGCTCGGACTGTGATGTTTGTAGCTTTGATCTCCCCTTCAGAATATCCATCAGTGTTGGCATAAGACCATATGTACAATTGTCCTTCATTTTCTACAGCAATCTCATCCATACCTTCTATGGTACCATTTATCTCTGCCCAGACCTCACGAATAGTTACACGGTTTGGCACCTTCAAGAAACTATACCTGAGGAAAATGTTCAAAAGAAAATATCAGAATTGCTTGGTGTTTGAATCCTAAAACATTTACTTTGTACTCATCGAATATGCTTGGATAAGTTATGAACCTACATAAACTCTTTTACTGAAGTGAGATATTTATTCTGCAATGGGTGTGGAACCCCTCCATTTATTATAGCACACCTACTACAGTTTTAAAACTTCAAATAAGTGTTTTACTCACCACCAGTGTTTTTGGTCTGCTATTCTATTCAAGGAGGATATCTGCTATTCTATTCAAGGAGGATATCTGCTATTCTATTCAAGGAGGATATCTGATTTTACACATGGCATATTAGCATTAACTGGTCTATAATATGTCAATATGAAAGTTTAACTTTCTAAAGTCTTCAGTCAACTGAGAAACACATCTTTGCAATGAAAGATAATAAGTGTTAATAACAATAAAGTGACCAAACGGTAAACTGCTGAAAGTACCAAGTTTGATCTGCAGTGACAGTTTGTGTCTGCATAACCACTGATCCAATTCTTTGAACAACTTTGAAAGGGGTCCACCTAAAGAAGCAAATGTTGATGGACAGACAGACAATAGAAATGTAAATTCTGGATAGATTCAAGTGGCACAAGGGTAATTGAAATGTTCTCATTATCCCAGGTGTAACCATTTGAACTTATTCAGTAAAGGACATGCATAAGATATAACAAAAAAATATCTAAGCAGAGGAGAAGATTTTCCCTATATAAGTAAATGTAAAATAAGATGCCCCTGAAGTGGAGCCATATTTGAACCCAGGGTAACCATTTGAACAAACCAATCAATGGACGAATTGGGCATGCTAAAATGAAGATATCTCTAACCTCTGTCTTTTGTATTTTTGGAGGAAAAAATTATTTAAGTTTACACTACATACGTATTAGGATAACTGGCTCTTTTCCTGGCAGCCATGTTTTTTACTGATCAAAATAATTTGAAAAATCTTAGAGGTTCATCTAAGGAGCACTTATGTCAAATCATTTTCAAATCAGGTCACTAATATTGGAGAAGATCTTTAGTCTTTTCTTTCTATTGCCATGGCAACCATAGTTCTACATGGAATTCAAGTTGCATTAAAATTGGTTGAGCCATTTAGAAAATGTGCCTAGAAACAAATGTTGATGGACGGATGGACGACGGACAAAGACCAGTCAGAATAGCCCACCACGAGCCTTTGGCTCAGTTGAGCTATAAATGGGAATGACTCAAACAATATCAAATATAGAGTTAAAATTCTTTATCACTGCACTTTATAGGACTGTCCTTTACCCAATTATGAAATTTCTGTTGAAAACCTTTATACTTAAGGAGTTACGTTCCAGAAAGAATTTTGTTTAAGCTGATGAAAGGGTGACCCACTAGGCAAAAAAGCACAAACCTATAAGCGGCTAAGTTTGTCGGCATGTACACATCAACATTGGTGAGGTTGACAGTCTGGTTTTTCCCAATATGCATCACTCCACTTCCGTCTCCTCCGAAGAAATCCACCATTGCATAGATTTTTTCATTATCTGTGTCACTCAGGATGGCTACATGTGCATTTCCCCTAATGTTCAATTCCTTAAAGTGGTATGTCCCTTTGTTGTTAAAGATCCATGTGACTCCTCCGCTGAAGCTTCTGTCCTTATACTCTCCATTTAGAAGATTCCGAAGGTCTCCTTGGTCATAGATGAGGGCATGAGGGTAATTATTGCCAGCATTGTCAACTGTTAGTTTCTTGACTGTGGGAAGTTCTGACTGCAGGTAGTAAGTACCTGCTGCTCCTGTCTCACTCTTGCTAACACCTGTAAAAATCACAGAGCCATTGAAGTTTACTTCAGAGCCCTTTCATGCAACTTCTAAGAGGCCAACTAGAGCCAAATGCCATAATAAAGTTCCTTGTGGGTTTTATTTGATTTCCCAATTAAAATACCTGTCTGAAAAGTTTACCTTAAATTTGTAATCAGGACAAAATTTTCCACACCCAAGTTGGTTAAAAGGCAATGGGACAAAAACTCCACAATCCAATTGGTTTAGGGTAATAAGACAAAATAGCATCTGCTCATACTGGTCACAAGATGTATGGACAAAATATCCTTACTTCAATCTTGTTAGAAGGTAAATAAACAAAATATTCCACATTCAAATTGGTTAAAGGCAATAGGACAAAACTCCACACACAAATTTGTTTAAGGGTTGTGGGAAAAAATAGTTCCTGCTAAAGGGGCCTCCGTGGCTGAGTTGTTATAATAGTTGACTTGCAATCTCTCAGCCCCTCACCGCTGTGAGTTCGAATCCTGGTTTTTGATGATGATGTGTTCGAAGGTTTAACGTCCCTCCTGAGCCCTGGGGGAGCAGCCGTCAGTATGGGAGTATACATTGAGTACACTTCCACGCTGACGTCTACGGGCCAGTCGGGTTTGGACGGGAGTCTACTCGAATCCTGGTCTGGGCACTTCGGATTTTTTTAGTGAGGAAGCCTTCCAGCTTGCTTGCGGTAGGTCGGTGGTTCTACCCGGGTGCACTCAATTCCTGAAATAGTGTACAGAGGTCCCCCGGGGTCTTCCTCTACCTGTAATGAGCTGGCCGTCGCGTTATGACTGAAATACTGTTAAAGCGACTTTAAATGCCAAATAAACAAACAAACAAAGTTCCTGCTAATACTGCTTACAGCACGTATGGACTTAAGTCCTTAACCTAATCTTGTTAAAAGGTAATGGGACAAAATATTTGTCAGGAATGAGGAAAAAAAGACCAATGTTCAAACTAGTTTAAAGACGATGGAACAGAAAGTCTCACACTCAGAATAGTGAGAATGCAATGGGGACACTCAAACAGGTAAAAATGCAATGGAACAAAATGTTCCATACAAAAATGGTTAATAGGCAAGAACTGTCAATAAAAAAGTTCTCATAATTCCAGTTAACTCTGAACTGACTGATATTTTCCAGCTAGCCTATATTTCTCTTGATAAAGAAAACTCCTACTAATAGTTTTATTGCATTCAGTGTGGGAACTGAATAGCTATTACTTTTGCAAACAGTTTGAATCTAGATCACCTGATGCACAAATGTTTCACATGAAAACCACTATTTGCCACTCAGATAACAAATTTTGAAAAATTACAAATAAAAGACAAATTTAGAGTTTTGGCAGACATTTTTCTCCAGCAGATGACAATTCAGCACTTAGAGAGTTAACCCTTTGCCTGCTAAAAATAATGCTGTCTGCTTAAACTGTTGTCTGCCTTGATATTTTTATTCATCGGATTTGCCCTATGTTTGCAGAATTAATTGACCAAGTGTCAAGCAGCTTGGATCTGGGTTAGATGCTCAGTTTCTCGATGTCTGATCTGGATCCAAGCTGTTTGCATATTCTTTCACGCTCCCGCTTAACAGGCTAAGCGTAAAGAAAATTCCCATAAATTTTTCAGGGGCATGCAAAACAGATCCTAATAAATAATGCACAAAAAAAAAAATTATTACCTCCACTTGCTTGCACAGTTATATTAAACTTGTAGGTATTTGTGCACGTAACAGACACACGCCCTCCAGCTCCGCCCCCTCCAGGATGATGAGATGAGCTTCCACCATTGCCACCATTGGCCTTCATGGTACCATGGCCTATTATCTCCTCACAAGTGATCCATATGCTGCCTCCTGCTCCACCACCTAAAAAAAAAGATATCAAAGTTACCTCCCAGTTTCAAAACCAGGAAAAGCTTAATGGTATGCTACAACAAGAGCTTAGAAAACATATATGAGAAAACATATCAAAACCAAGAGGCCTATGAATGCCTGTTCAATGGTGGCATTGATTGCTTTTGAAAGAAACCTAATTTTTATGGATATCCAACTATTGTATAAGTTTGGTAAATGTTGCTTAATATATTAGGATGCTACTAAGTTCACAAGCTCAATAATAGTATTTTTCCATTTTTTTTAAAGGGCAGCTCCAAATTTCTCTCACTTTAAAGGTCTAAAATTTACTACCAACCTGCTCCACTGTTAAACCTGACATCTGGTGGATCTCCATTGACTGCTATCAATCCATCAATATCAACATGGCGACTATTGAGGATGAAGAAACTACCCCCAGCACCTCCATACTTGTATGGAACTGGATAGTTTCCATATCTGTTGTCACCAAAGTAAAGATTTTCTGAAAAATGTAAATTCTCAAGTACATTATCTCTGTTAAAGTGATTCGACGATGAAAATGAATGACTTATAGAAGTCACATAACATGGAGACTTGTCACAATAAAAAAAAAATCTACATTAATTGAAATAAAACATCACAAATCAGTTTTTGGAAGGTGATTTTAACATTTCCAACCACTTTTAATTACTGTTAATGTACAAGCTCATTTGTCCAACAAATCTCATAATCTATTTTATTTTAAGGAAACCCTTCATTCAGTCTAGATTGGAACATGGATTGTAAATCAGAGCTAATAAATGTCTTTTTATTTCAAACTTTCCAAACCAATTTTACATCAAGATAATGGATCTGAGCTTAATTTAGTAACAATTGTTTTTGTTTATATAAGACTTTATGCCTTTAACATATCCCTACCAAAGCTTGTATCTGAGCCTCCAACAGATCCAGGCATGCTGGGAAAATCCATGGAGTCATACCCAGTACCCACAGCAGTTAATGACATGCCACGTCCACCACTCCCTCCATGTCCACCCCCACTGCTTCCTGAAGCTGAGTCTGAAACAAGTCATATCACATGAATAAATATCACAAATCACTTGAATAATATCACATATCACATGAATAGAAAATCACATGTAACATGAATAAATATTACATGTCACATGCATAAATATCACATATCACTGAATAAAAATTACATGTCACATGAATAAATATCACATACATTAAATAAGCCATATCACATGAATGAATATTACTTATCACATGAATTAAAAACAAAACATGTCACATGAATAAATATCACATACATTAAATGAGCCATATAATATGAATAAATATTTTATTTTTGAATTAAGCTTTCACATAAATAAATATCACATACATGGAAAAAGCCATATCACACATATAGTAAAATAAGCCAAGTAAAATTGATAAATATCTCATACATGAAATAAGCAATATCCCATGAATAAATACCATATACATGAATAAAGCCATATCACATGGGTGATATCAAATATCATATGAAATGTCATATCACACAAAATGATATCATATCCATATCAAACAGTTATATATCATACTGGAGATAAAGTCATATCACACTGATGAATATCAAACATATGAAAATTAAAACCCTTATGCACAAATTGACACAAAACATATAAAAGTTACACTGAATCCTTTTTTTTCTGACAGCTTCTTAGGAAAAACCACATCAAAAAGACTGTTGGTTATAAATCATCTAATGTAATCATTGATAACATATATATCTAATTTCCATGGAACACCCTCTACCACGACCAGTATTTCAAGTTTTCCAGAGGGGCACTAATTTGTATATGCACAAAAAGTTTGGAGATTATCATACCGGTTCCCACTCCTGGACCAAGATGTTTTGTTCCTGGCTGGTACCCTGCTCCACTGAGGTTAATCTTTCCACCTGAGTGTACAGCCATGAGATGGTGAACAGTTGCATGGAGTCCAGTGTTGACAACAAAGTGGCCGCCTCCATAAACCTAAAATACACATAGATTTCTAAATCAACACCTTTAAAGCATATTTTCATGTTTCTGAAACATGACAGCACCCACTCAGTAATTTTGTATATGGACCAATGTGCTCAGTGTACTGATTGTAGTGAAATATTCTAACCATAATGTGCAGATTTCACAATTATGAATGATGATGATGATGATAATGATGATGTATTAGAAGGATTAAGGTCCCTCCTGAGCCCAGAAAACAGCCACCAGCATTTGAGAGTAAGTTTGGTACCCCCTCCTTTGCTTGTGTCTTCAAGCCGGTCAGGTTTGGACGAGGGTAATATTGATTGCACTGTGGGGTGACATTTTATTCAAACTAAAACAAGGCTCAGTATGATGTTCATCAACAAACCAAGAGTTGCATTCCTTTTAAGGTATTCAGCAGTTTATCTGAACTGTTAAATACAATAATCCAATAACTTTCTTGTACCATATAAGGTGAAAGAAGCTTTATTGAACCAAGGACCTAATTACACAACATTTTGAGACCAATTGTCTACATTTATAACCAAGCTGTTAAGCTAACTCGGTCAAGGATATCATTCCAACAACCTTCATACCAAGTTCTGTGTAGATTTGATTATTATTATTATTTTGTTAACCTAGTCTGATATCTTCATCTTGGGAACAATAGTAAGTAAACACACAATAAGATATTTATCATTTCAAACAATACCTTGTAATTTGCTTTAGATCAAAGCAGAGGTACATATTCTGTCCAATTCTCCAAAACATATATTTACCGAGATATTTGTAGAATCTATCCTGAAAATGTTCTCTGATGTATATGACATCAATTCAAAGGTACCACCTTCTTGAACATGGAGAGATTTCAGTGATATTGTTGCTGGATTGTGGTTTGTTGCCAGGCTACCATTGGTATCTATGGAGACTAAGCCATCTTTAAACACATAGAGATCCTCAATACCTGATATCTGCAACAAACAAAAATTTGCTGCTTTAAAAAAGAAAGGTAAAATTTTGTAAAACCATTGCTTTATAAAAGAAATTTTAGATAAAGTAAAACAGCTGCTTTATTACAAAAGAGTTAGAAACTGGAAAAACGGTTAAGAATGGCTGGATACTGTTAAAACAGCTGCTTTATAACAGAATGGTCAAATACTCCTTGCTGCTTACTTTAGGAGTGGTAAAAGGCTAAAAATCTCCTATGATCGAATAATGAAACACACTTAGCAGTGCATCTACAAAATTCAGAGGAGTTGTCCCAAGTTATTGCCTCTAGGAATGTTAAAGAAACAGCCCATAGATGTTTACCAATACTTTTTTGTTCTATCTTCAATATCGCTCCTGGGAAAATTCTATTCCTCAGTGTGTTTCAACATGACTTCCTAGGACAATCCTAGTAGCGATATTGCTCCTTACTTTAGGAGTGCTAAAAGGCTAAAATGCTCCTATGATCAAATAATGAAACACACTTAGAAATGTACCTAGGAAATTACTAAAAGCCCTCCTAATCTTTCTTTGAGGAAAGTTAATGAAATGGGTTGTCTATAATTTTGACACAGTATGAGTATGGATAATTACAACAAGGGAGATAAATCACCCTACCTTGCCAGCTGAGTAAAGTTTTGTCTTGTAGAAGAAAAGTCTTGGTGGGTAGGTGATGTGACCCTTCTCATAAACATGAGCATTGAATGGAACATCATAGGCTGTTACTGCAACCTTCACATCCTGGTTGTAACCAACATGTAGCCAGCCTGAAAAAACAAACCATATTTCTCTCATACACTGAGTGCTAAATTGCATGGAGGAAACATTCATTTGAAAAAAACAAATTTATTCACACATTTTGTCAGTTAAAAACAGATAGAATAAAACATTAATAGTATCTTACATGTAAGTTAAATTGATGTTACAGACTTTATTTACTTGCATGACAATTGATTTTGATATGGAGCCTAATTGTTCCAAGCTACTTGAAAAAATCTCCATAGATGACAAAGAGTATGGACACAAAAAATAATGTATTGTAGTTTCTTTATTTTTAAAACAATAACCTTGGCATTGAAGATACATACTAGAATTTTTGGCATTGTTTTCATATGATGCCTATTTGTGCCAAGTTTTATTGAAACTTTTTCATACATGACATCCTTTATACACAACATAGTGCCTGCCTATCTGTCCGCATTTGGAAATCCAATAACAAAATTATTTTTAAGAATATAGCTGTACAGTCAAGAAACCCATAAAGTACTTTTTTTTTTTTTTATTTGAACTATTCAATATTTCCCTGTAGACCAGTCCATCTAAAATCAGTAGAGAATTTTTTTCCAATGGCAAAGTATGCAGCCCTTGATCAAACTGCTACTACCAGTTAACCTTATATGTGGTATAAATATATTCTATTCATAATTTTCATACATTAAACAAATGATATTAATTACATTTTATAACATGTAAAGGTGAAAAGGATTTTTTTTAAAAACTCACTAAGCTTACATTTATTTGTATCCCTAGTTATGTACAATTTATTTTACATGATTGGAATCTAGTTATGTTTGAACAGATTGTATGATGTGAAAAATAATAGATAATGTAACATGAGACAAAATGAGAAAAAAAAAATAGATGGACAAATAGACAGACAGAAGCAGAAAAAGACTTAAAGTAAGTGATTCATGGCTTGGGAGTATATAGGAGTTAAATTACCTTATCAAAGTGCTCTGTAAAGCAGCATGTATTAACCTACCTGATTTGTCTCCCTTGACTTCACCGGCCAATACGGAAACAGAATTCTGGAAGTCACTGATTGGTATAAAAGCCAAGTGGGCGTTTCCCTTGATATGTACTTCAGTGAAGTTGAACTTCTCCCCGTCACTTGCAAATATCCAGGTGGATGCACCAGACAGTTCCATGTTTTTGTATCTAGAAATTATTACAATTTCCTCTAACAACTTGATAATTGTAATCATTTTTTTTTAATTTTTAAACTGACCAAATATTCTTAGAAATTCAGTGCTAACAATATAGTTTTATAATAAGAAACTCTGTCCCACATTTCTAACTAACAAACCCAATGTTATAGAATAACTTGACCAAAATGGACAGGTTAAGTAAAACAAAAACACCACGTAACAGAGCATATACCCATATGTGTGTGTGTGTGTGTGTGTGTGTGTGTGTGTGTGTGTGTGTGTGTGTGTGTGTGTGTGTGTGTGTGTGTGTGTGTGAGACCAGTCAGTGATAATGGCCATTGTGATATAAGAGTAAAAATATGCAATTAATGTGTTCATGATAAGAATATATACAAAGTACAAGTTTGGTTGGTTTTAGTTACAATGTTCTTCCATAATTTATCAATAACTTATTTTCAATTAAAGATCACTGGGTCCTTGACCTTTGACTTTTTGACTTAATAATAAAGAGGTCATCTACTGACCATAAACATTCTATATACCAAGTTTGGTTACTGTAGGTCACACCATTCTTCAGTTATTGATTGAAAATCAAAGTGACCTTAACCTTTTGACACCCAAATAAATAGGAGTGATCTACTTTAACATGATACATAACTGCATTGCTATTATTATTGATTTTACTATTATTATTGTTTTTTATTATTATACAATATTATTAATAAAAAAAAATAATTAAAATAACATTACTACACAGACGGACAACCTGGGGCTAGACATTACCTGACTACTTTCAAAAAGGCATATAAAAAATTGAAAAAGATGCAAGTAATTCTTTTACTAATTGACAGAACATGCTTTAAGCAAATCCATTTCTTTTGCTAACATCAGAGACCCAATACACATGCAAGTTATTCAGTTAGAGTGTTTGATATTTGTGATACATTTGGATGCTCATAAACGCTTGAAGCTTCAGTCACAGGTGAGCTTAGTGACAAAAATGAGATAAGATAAGCTAATTTTATATCTACGTCTTAAAATACCAAAATATACAGGTCTTTTGTCTTCTAGATCACAAGAAAGTATTTTTTTTCCTCCAACTAACATCGCAAAAATGCATCTTGCATGAGTGACACAAAATAACTTATTTACATATACATAGAAATATTGTGGAGTGTATTCTTTCACATGGACTTCTCAAGTGCATTTTATTACCGTGTTAGTGACCATTATAGCACAGATGACACAAATAATAGCAACAACTATGGCAGTTTATTTTATACCTATTTGTTTCATTATATTTTAGCTCACCTAGGCTTGTGCAGCTTTGAGGTAAATTCTTTAAATCTTCTTACAAATTTTTATTTTCCAATAAATCAATTTATAACTTGACTGCAAAATGTAATATATATTCCTCTAAAAACCATTGTTCAATTCATCAGAAAGCTGAAAATATTCTCAAATTTACCTCCATTGCTCATAATTTCCTCCGGCAAAAATTTCAATTTCACTCAGTGCCGCATAGGAATACTGGGAACCAGAACCTTTGAGTTGAAACTCAAACTTGACAGCATCCCTCATCAGGGGTAGATCTACATAAGACCCCTGTATCCCTGCACTACTGGGTACAATAAAGTTGTCAGTCACACTAAATGTCTCACCAGAGGAGGTATATCCCATAACCTGAAAGGAGGCATTAATTCACACTCACTTTTTAAGTTTTTGATAGTTTTTTTAATATTAAAAGCAATGTCTGATTTAGGCAAAACATAAAGAATGATTTGACATATTGTGTTAATATGGTCCAGAATTATTGCCCAGACAGGTGCTATCTGTATGAATACATGTGTACTTGTTTTTGCTATTTAAACATTATGGTGACCTAGTTTCATTAAGGTTTGACATGTCATATCCTTTTGCTATTTTTAGCATATATTAGTCAATATTTGTTCTGGATGAATCTGGCTATTCCAGATGGCACAAACAAGATGTTTATAGAATATGAATGAATGTGACTGGGAATACTTGATATTGTAGAATGTTCTGGAAATTTTGATCATGTACATATAAGGGCAAACTTGCTAGATCTTGGAGTCTTTGGTTTGATAAAGTTTACAACAGTGATTCGACATTTCGAAAATCTTAAGGAGTAGCATTGTTCTTGTGAGCTCTTCCCTCCTTCCTTTCCCACATATAAGTCTATCCTTCACGGTTGTGCACATATGTGAGAAATGGCTTCATAGCCATCTTTCATGTATGTATAATAATTATTTGCATTTATGGAAAAGAGATTTAAATAATTCCTCCAGAGCTAGAACATATAGATTGTTTTGTAATTTTATATATCAACCATATTTACCATTTATCAAAATTGAATAGAAGAGAATAGCTCTTAGTCGTTTTCGTGTCTCTGCACATAGGTTAGAAGTTGAGGTGAGCAGATGGCATAAACCACAAAA
The DNA here is from genome assembly GCA_032358795.1 of Nuttallia obscurata. Lineage (NCBI taxonomy): Eukaryota > Metazoa > Mollusca > Bivalvia > Cardiida > Psammobiidae > Nuttallia > Nuttallia obscurata. The sequence continues at coordinate 48,107 of JAULCC010000018.1, read as the reverse complement.
AAAACCATGTAATGAAAGAAAATGTCAGATATGTAATGTTCTAGAAGATGAATTTCATATTTTGCTTGAATGCCCTTTATACATTTATATAAGAAAAATGTACATAAAGAAGTTTTATTGGGATCACCCAAATATATTAAAATTTACTGAGCTCCTGAAGTCTGAAAATGAAAATATTTTTTAACAAATTAGCTATTTTTGTACATAATGGTTTTGAAATGCATAATAATCTGCAAGTTTTTAAAATCTATATATTAATTTTTCATATAAATATGTCCTCTCAACTATTCAATCAAAGGAAAGTGATTTAAATATATATTTTGAAGTGTGATTTTAGTTTTTTCCCCATGGGGAATTTTGTATGTTATCCGTCATATAGGCCGTCATTGCCGATATATATGTAAAATGTTTGTTACCTATTATATCATTGTTGGGCTTAATGCCTTATTTCCTGAATAAAGTTTATCTATGTTTAAAGCTATAGGCAGAATGCTGCCAGACATGCTAATAAATGTGAAGCTTGAAATTCATACATTTAAGGTATTACATAGTGGTCAAGTGGAAAACAGTGCAGACTCAAATCAAATGGCTTTCATTTGATATAGGAGCAATTTCAAATGGGTCTACATTGTTGTCAAGTCCAATGCAACATGTTTTCAGTGATCACTGGATCAAGATCCCATATAGAAGTAATGACCCATTCTGTCTACCTTTATTTCTGTGTAGCGGCTAACAATTGGATACACTTTGATCTTATTGATGAACAGCTGTTGCTTCAGGGTAATAGTAATTGTTGCTGAGCCTGCCCAGGCCATAAAGTAGTCATAGAAGTTGGACCTCAAGGTCTGGTCAAACAGATGATGTAGCCTGTATCTATCGGTATGCCCATCATAGTGATAATCATCATATATTTTCTGGTTACAAGAAATCTGAAATGAAATCACATACGAATTAATGTGAATGAAGCCCAAGTTCAATGAACAAGTCTTATTTGTCTAAATATTTAGGAGATAACCACACCGTCCTTGAAGATTTGTCAATGTATATTGGTGGTTTATGTTGCATATTTAGCTTTACATGTGACCAGTTTGCTGAGTATGTAAAACAGTTATTTGCAAAATATAAACCACTGATATACGTTGGCAAATCTTTAAGGAGGGCGCAGTTATCCCTGTTCTAATGCTATCTAATAAAATGTGTTATTTAATGCTCTCAGTACTATGATGACATTCCATTCAAACAGTTCTGTGATGTCATTATGACATTATGAATATGGATTAGGCCTTCAGACAGTATATCATAGATTTATAGGCCGCAAATTTAGATAGATTACCCAATCAAAACGCTTGTTACAAAATAGTTGCATCAGAACATCTGTTACTGTGACATACCTGACAACTGAAGTTATGCCTTAGAAACTTATATATATGCTTTATGCTAAAAAATATCTGAAAATATGCCTAAAACTTATCTTATGCTTTATGTTTTAAGACTTTGGAATGCTTGCCTTAATCTTTCATTTTCATGTTTTCCATTTTATTTAATGATTCTTATTGAAAGAAAACTATTGAAACCATGCCTTGAATTTTATTTTGTATTATGGTCTAAAATGTCTCATATAACACGGTTCCCTACAGAACTAGCCTACCGTGTGTCCCTCTGTGGTGACATATTCTTGGGCATTGCTATAGGCTGAGGGAGGTGAGGAAAGGTCAATACGATAGCCCTCGTTCAAGATGGCTGAGTCTTCTGCTATTTGCTGCTGTCTGTTGTTGTCAACTTGCAACAGGCTATATGGAAACAATCAAACACATTGGTTGCAAAAGGTACATATATATACCACAAGAAACAATTAAACTGATAGCAGATATTTAACAATATATTTTCTGTTACAAGAAACAATTTGTCCGACAGCAAATATTTAACAATATAGTTTCTTTATGAAACAATTTGTCTGACAGCAAATATTTAACAATATATTTTCTGCTACAAGAAACAATTTGTATCTAATGCTACTTTCAGGATACATATTTATTTTTGTTTATGCCCTAATACGAATAGTAACAGTCTAGTCTATTATTGTTTTCAGCACAGAGGAAACAGATAGAAAGAAAGCCTTCATTAACAGAAACATTTCTAGACAATTACGTGTGGTCTCGTTCCATGTCCGCGACATAAACGGTGCCAGCAGCTCCAGCCTCTGCTCCAGTTCCTGGAGAGCCTCCTTCACTATCAAAATATCCTCTATACTCAGGAATGGTGACATGCCGGGAATGATATAGGGCCATCCGACCTCCTGATCCTCCACCACCAGCTATACCCCCAGATCCACCCTTGACTTGAATGTGCCCAGTATGACTTCCTGGAATACAATTTAAACATTCACAACTCTGCATAATATATAGGGGACTTGAAAAGATATCTAACTTAAATATTTTTTTTTCTGTTGCAAATGTCTTCTGTTGGAAACAGTGTGTGTTAAACTCTTTATTTGCCTGAGAATTATGTGCAATTCTCTGAACCTGCATCTGGGATTATGACTGCCTTTGAAGCAGAGTGTTAAAATTCTTGTTTGTGAAGTAGCATGTAAAGCTCTACACCTACTAATGGAGTTATGTCTGCCTGTAAAGTAATGAGTAAGAATCTAAAATTTACTTGCCAATAAGAAGTGTGTTAAAATCTTTACTTGCCAATGAAGTAGTGTGTAAAACTCTTAACATGCCTTTGAAGAAGTGTGAAAAACTCATTACATGCCTGTAAAAATATGTGCAAAACTTATTGCCTACGAAGAAGTGTGAAAAATTCTTTTATGTGTCTTTTGAGTTATGTGTAAAACTCTTTACTTGCCTGTTAAGCTTTGTGTAAAACTGAGACTTATGACAAGTTTGACAAATTGATTCAGATAAATTCCACTTGGCATTAGCTGCCCATGAGGTTAACAAATGCAAACATATATAGTTGACATCAATCATACATAGTTCAAATATCAAACATAGTAAACACAAAGGAGAAGGTTTTCATTTTTCTTTCTAAATCGAAATAAAGTTCTATGATCTTATGTTAACATAATATTTTAATACATAACTGTTTGCTATAAACCTTCAACTATAATATATCAACAAAATGACATGCCTGTGAAGTTATGCGTGACTATCATTATACTGCCTGCACTCCCCCCACTAGCTGTTGATTGTGCTGCTACTGTATTCTCACTGTTGGCTTTGATGAGGCCATCAACTGCCAGGGTATGGAATATGGTCATCCTAAGTACACCACCACCTGTATAATGTCAGTAGGAAAGATGTAAACAGTTCTGTATTGAAATCCTCTACACTGAATCTGAAATTTTCTATTTTGACATAATTATACACAGCTATGTTGCTAGAAGAACCTTATGAAAGTCTGAGTATAGAATATTTAATCCTTAGCCTGCTAAGCGTGACCATGATAGAATTTGACAACAGCTTGATCCAGATTACATGCCAAGTAACTCAGTGTCTAATCCAGATCCAAGCTGTTGGATACTCAGCCAAGTGTTTCTCCAAATATTAGGCGAATCTGATGGATTTTAAATCCAGGCAGAGGACAATTTAAGCAAACAACAATTTTTTCAGCAGGCTAAGGGTTAAAAAATGCAATTTATAGCCAATAGTTTATCAAATGTGACCTTGACATGCTGATGCTGTTGTCATAAGGCAGTGTATAATATTGCAAGTTTGATGAAGAAATATTAAACAATGGCAAAGGTAACAGCCAACATTGAGGTTCCAAAAGATAAGTACAAAACGATGTTTAACTCTGACTAATGTTACGGTAAAAGATTTTAATTAAACACAAATGTAAGATTCTATTTATCCCATAAAACAGAGAATGTGTCAATCGAATACACAAACATCTCAATGTTTACATCCTTCTTTCATATAATTGCTAATTTTAACATCATCTGATGATGTTGTTACCAACATTGACCTACCCGTAATCATGGTTTCCAGTTTGGTGAGGCGCTTACAAGAACTTCATTGTGCCAGACTGGGACACAAATATTGATAATACACTAGTGTAAAATAATATATAAGCCATAAATACACTGTCAGAGGTAATTTTTTTTTATGATAAATCAATAGTACCAATATGTTTTTATCGAAATTTTTGGGTTGAAGAATTATTCTCATAAACTGTTGCTGAATTACAGGTCCCAGTGCGTTTAAATATTTCATGCTGAGCATTAGAACATGTTCAAGCATCTGATATGTCAGATTTGAATATATACTCAGATTCAGCCAATAGGATTGGATGATCTACCTACCTGTGCCCCCTGAACTCAGTGCACCACCGGACCCATGTACATTTGGATTGTACAGACTCCCATAGGGTTGGCTACTTCTGAGACGGCATGTGACATATCCTCCACATCCACCACGCCCACCAAGACCACCATGAGCAGCCCCTCTGGAGCCCAAAATACTCCACACTCCAACACCTTTAAACCAAAATAAGATGTTCTAACATTTTAGTGAAATATTATTAATTTGTAATTGATTTAACATTATTTTTACAATAACCTTACTACCATGTGAATACATGTTTTACAATGGGATGTTTATGAGATTTCATTCACCAAACTGAGCTATCACATGTTATTTATTTCAATCCATATTTCAAACCCATATCTAAAATATTCATGGTAATCATACTTGATGAAACCCCTGAGTTTTTCATTTAATTAATTCTGAAGTCAAGCTATGCATACCTGGTCCGCTGTCTGGAAGAAAGCCACCATTGCTGACATCAACAGCACCTCCATCATCAACAGTGAAGTCAGTTGCAGTGATGTTCAGGTTACCTCCCTTGATCAGACCTCCACCTTCCACAATGACCCAACCAAACTCGAGCTTGTAACTGTCCCCATCTGCATTTGGATTTGAGCAGTTTATGTATGAGTCTGCCTTCACTACTGTGAGGCCTTTGATCACATAGTGTAGAGCAGCCCTCTGATTGGTTGATCCTGTTTTAAAAAGTCTCAATCCGCCACCCTGGATCAGAGTCAAGTTGTGAATATGATCCACAGTCCCTTCAACATGTACAAACACACTCTCCAGGTAAGTCTCAGGTGCCAGTCCAAGGTATCCACCTTGGTATACATATGAACTGAATGGGGTATCAATAAAATATCGAGTCAGATTCATGATCTGGAGAAAACCAATGTGTATAAAACCTGTTCTGTCTCCTATCATGTGAATGAAATGAAGATTACATCCGCCTTCAAATGGTTCTGGCAACAATGCTAAATGGGCATTTCCGTAAATCTGTAATTCATTAAACCTGTAATCGTCATTGCCCCCTGCTAGCCAGTGATCCCCAGATACAGGCAGTATCCAGGCTTTGAATCTATCCTGTGATAGATCAGTGTAATTTCTGATGAGATTCACTTCATCTCTGGTTTGCAAGTTATTGTTATTGATATAAAGGGTACTATGATCTTCTTTTACATTGTAAATGAAAACAATTCCAGGACCACCGGGCTCAGCATTTCCTGTGGAGTAACCTCCATGACACTGATAGGTCCCCCAGTAAGTGACATTGTACCAGAAATAAATAGCTATACGACCTCCAGAACCACCTCCTCCATTTCCAGAGTTTCCATATCGACCTCCGCCATTAGCTGTTATGTTACCCATTCCACGGAAAGAACCTGTTTTGATAGACACTGTGCCCCCTGAGCCACCTCCCCCATATGAGTCTTTGGCATTACCCCCGTTACTTCGAATTTCACCATCAACTTCAAGCAAATTTTTTACTTCTATAAAAATTATGCCACCTCCTTGACCACCAGAATCCCCTCCGCCTGAACTCCCAAAATCAGAGGGTTGGAAAAGGTGCCCATGAGGCTGCCCTGTGTACAGTGTCCCTGCCCCTTTGCCACTTGTTCCCCCATGGCCTCCACCAGAAGAACCAGAGACACTTGCTGTACCCTGTCCAACATTTATATCGCTTGTCTTTGCATCTGTGGGCCGATGGCCTAGGGCATCAGAGTGAATAGTGGCACCATTGTCAATTATTATATCAGTAGCATTTATTTTCATGTTGGTGCCAAAGAAATTCCCTCCGCCTTCCATGGAAATTTTATTCTCAACATGGAAGAATGATTGAGGTTCAGAAACCGGATCTGTGAGAATACTGATGGTAGCATTGTCCTGTATACGGACCCATAGGAAGAAATATGTGTTTGGAGCAGCATCAGTGGTGTGGGCACCATTGTTCAAACTCAAATGCCCTTGATGGTGAAGAGTTAAATTTTCCACATGGTCCAGTTCCCCATGTAGCCATATGGTTACACCATGCACTATTGTGATAGGTGCTAGCCCAACATAGGACCCTGCATATGCCCTAACATTAAATGGCAGATCAATTTCAGGTCGCTCCAGGTCAAGGAATTCATTAAAGATGAGATGAACGGTTCCCGTCCTGTCACCAATCATGTATAGGAAGAAAACATCAACTACTTCTCCTAATGGTTCAGGCAAAATAGCTAAGTGGGCCGCTCCATAGATCTGAAGTTCATTAAAATGGAAGGTGAATTTGTTCTGAGCATAGTCGTTAACACCAGATTCAGGCAAGATCCAAGTACGACAAGAGTCATGAGTGAGGTTTTTGTAATCATCAATTACATTGTATTTATCTCTTGGATGGAGCCCATTGTTATCTAGAATCAATGTGGTGTGATTTTTCAGCATATGGTATATGAAAACTGTACCAGCACCACCATTCTCAGACCCAGCTCCACCTGCTTGTCCTCCATAAGCGATATATCGGAAATTTGACCTAGTTTCGTTAACCTGAAAGAAGACCGCTATTCTTCCCCCTCCTCCTCCACTCCCTGAGTCACTAGAACCCGATCCTGCTCCACCATGGGCAGTGATGTTTCCATATCCTTGTATTCTATTGCAGTGCATCCATATAGACCCTCCTGAACCTCCACCAGATCCTGGATTAAGACCACTGGCACCATTTGCTGTAACCAGTCCATCAATGAAAATTGTATGTGTAACATTGAACCAAAGTCTTCCACCACCAGCACCACCAGATAGGCCTGATCTACTTCGCCCACCAGATGAACCCATTTGCTGAGGTCTGTATATATCACTGTAAGCCTTTCCTGCAACGCTGCTGCTTGCGCTTTGCTTTCCTCCACTACCCCCATGTCCTGCTCCACCACCATAACCTGATGAACCTGAGGGAGACCCTGGATTTACAAGTCCAGTATGCACAGAAAAGGATCCATGAGTCTCTTCGCTATGTTCGGATCTGTATCCAAGTCCATCGGCTGACAGGACTGCTCCTGCATCAATAGTCACATTTTCTACATTTAGAGTAAGGTAGGTTCCATGCAATATTCCGCCACCTTCTATAATGAGGCCTTTCATAAAGAATGTGATTCCCTCTTCTTCTATTGGGTCTGTGGTTGCGTTCAGACTTGAATCATCCTGAATCTTTACATAGTCAAACTTATACTGACTCTCAGTTTGGTTTGTTGTTCTTCCCCCATGTTTTAGCCACATGTAGCCACCTTGTCTCATTGTTATATTGTTTACATTAGCAAGTATTCCGCTGAGATGGAGTTCCACCCCATGTACAAATGTAATGGGGGCCAGCCCGAGGTATGACCCTTTGTAGGCATAGGTGTGGAATGGTAAGTCTATCTCCTCGCGGTCCATATCCGTCAGTTGATCCATGGCTTGATGGTCAGCTATATGTACAGTTCCATTTCTGTCTCCAATTGTGTACTTAAAAAATATGATAATATTGTAGTCTTTGACATGAATACTTGTTTGAGAAACTTTGGAATCAATAACATTTATGCTTATGACATTTTCTTCTGTTGGGGGCATAAATGCAAGATGCCCATTGCCATAAATTTGTAGTTCCTCAAATTCATAGGAATAGCCTCCTGTTGATCCTTGGGCAAAATCATGCACACCTGAAATTGGTAAGATCCAAGCCCTTCCGCCATCTTTCTTTGTGTCAGCCCAGTTCACATACTTCTCCCTAGGGGGCGGACCTCCGTTGTTGTCAATAATCAGTGTACGATGTTTGTTCTCCTTATGATAAAGAAATACTGTGCCAGCACCCCCTGCCTCACACTGATCACATATTCTGCCGGGATATCCTCCGTTGGCAAGGTAGCGGAACTCACTAAATGTCTTGTTGTTATTGAAGTACATTGCAATTCTCCCACCTCCTCCCCCACCTCCAGAGCTCCCAATCGCACTTGACACATATTTGTACTTCCTGATTGGCGACTGTGTTGTTGTTGTAGTAGCCATTGTTGTTGTTGTTGTAATGTTTGCTGCCGCCGTGCTCCAGGATGAAAGCAGCCTTTCTGCACATATGTTGTTGTCATGGCAACAAATCTGTTTCCTTTCACATGTCAATCCTGTACAGATGTCCTCTGAATAGCAACACATTTTGGTGTAGTCAAACCCACCACTAGTACTGTTGCTGACTGGGGCATTGTCATAGCAACAAACTTCTCTGTTCTGATTGGATGGATCTTTATGACAGCAAGTGTGCTCTGTTTTCAAACTGTTTGACTGCTCATCTAAGAACTTGTCCACAGAATCAAAGCAGCATTCTGAAAAGTCGTCTGTGCAGCAGACATTTTTTGTGGCACATGAGCCTCCTGAATAGTCACACACCGTCTCATCGTTACAAAGGTTGGAGCATTGAGTAGTTGTAACACATATGCCTGAGCTGCAGTCAAGGACATTGGAACATCTCATGCTGTCCTTAGGAAGTTGACTTATGGTCGTCTCTGTACACACTGCTCCCTGACTGATGCTGGAGCACACAGTCTTAATACAAGTCACTTCATCATGGCAAGTTCCTCCATCACACTTGTGTGCTGTCTCACAAGACATCTTCTCCAGGCCATCTTCACTGACAATCGTTTGCACATCAACATTGGCAAAAGAACCTTTCCCTCCAGCGGCTTCAATTTTACCAAACCCTGTCACAGTATCACAGTGGATCCAAATACTTCCACCGCTACCGCCTCCACTGACTTTTCCAAGTTTTGTCTCCGCTGCAGCACCATTGACACTCACGATTCCATCCAACTGAAAAGTGTTGGTAACGTTCAGCCATATTCTTCCACCACCTCGACCACCGGCTGAACCACCACCGGCTGAACCAAACTGAGTTGGCTCATACAGGTCACCATATGGTGTTCCTGAACTGTCTTCACCTAAGATACACAAAACAAACTGAGTACATACAGATGACCATATGATATTCATGAATTTTCTTCACCTATGATAAACAAATACCATTATTAAACTGAAATGTAGGAATAATTACATAAATTACATTGAAAATGTAGGAATAATTACATTAATTACATGGAAAATGTAGGAATAATGACATAAACTATATTGAAGATGTAGGAAAAATTACATAAATTACATGGAAAATGTAGGAATAATTACATGAAATATGTAGTAGTGTTTACTTAAATTACATGGAAAACAGAGAAAAAACCCTGACATCAATGAATAAGCAAAGCAGCAGAATTTTTATATATCTGAAGTATCTTAATAACACACAATAATTTGGTTATGTGAAGTGTTGTTTTTTAAATATCAAAAGGACGAATTTATAGGGAAAGCTTGGAGATTGAAAGACAAAATTTCAGTATTCAAGGGCTTAATTGTACACCTTACCCTCTCCTCTGCCACCAGAACCACCATGGCTGCCGCCCGAAGCTGAAACCTGGCCTGTGTATCCAAGCCCTGGGTTTATCACTCCATAAATCCCATACGAGCTTGTGTCTATATCTGTGATCCTGTAGCCAAGCTCATCAGCACTAAGTCTCCCACCAGCGTCTATTGTTAAGTTGTAGGATTCAAAGTAAAGATGGGTGCCTTGTATCAGACCACCACCGTCAATGTGTGTGACTTTAGTCGTGAAGTGAATGCCATGCTCTGTCACTGGATCTGTGATCATGTAAATGTAGCCGCCAGTTTTCACGTGCACAAACTGAAAATCGTAGTAGCCTGCCTTCCCATTTCCCGTTTGACCTTGCTGATACAGCCAGAGATTACCGTTATGGTGTAAGGTAAGATTCTCTATGTGTGCCAAGGTTCCATTTAGGAAAATGTTTATGTCTTGCACATAAGTGTCAGGAGCTAGGCCAAGGAATCCATCAGGGTACACATGCACATTGAATGGCAAATCGATTGATTGCCGTTGTAGGTCCATTTTAAGGTTAGCTCCAATGTGAATGGCTCCCATTCTGTTGCCAATCATATTTTTGAAGTCAAGTGTTGCTGGAGAACCAACAGGCTCTGTTAGAACGGCCAAATGAGCATTGCCGTATATCTGTAACTCATCAAAAGCGTACTGGTTGGATTCTGAAAAAATGCAGAAAATTATCTTATAATAACAGATGACAAAAACAAAATCTTCTTCCTTTAAATTCTTGGATTTACAACCATTAATACACATTTGCCAAATGTATAGCATTATTTGAATTCAAAACACCATTCACTCAGTGTTTTCACCGTTTATTTTAACAGTTTATTGGCTTTTAGTAACACTTTTATTTGAAAATGAAACAAACATTTTCAATTCGAAGTTAACCCCACCCCCCCTCACAATGGACATATGGGAAGGCACAGGCAATTAGCAGATAAGAAAGCCTTAAGACCATGAATTACTGTGTGTATTCAGCCAGATTTAAAAAAATGTTTTACCTTGGATAGTACTGTGGCCAATCCTTATCAGGCCCCATGGTCTTATCTTGATTAGATTATATGAAATACCCAAACAAAAAACCAAAGGAGGCATGGCATGCAAAAATGCTAATATCTAAGCTCCAGCATGTATTATTTCAGAAAAGTTTATTTTTGCTTCCATTATATATTAGTCTATGTAAATCAAACACCCCTGGGGCAGGGCCAAATCTGACTACATGATCACCTTAAATAAACTAGAACCTGTATAAAATGTACCAAAAAACAATATCTAAGCCCTAGCATGTAGGAGACTTTAAAAGTTTTTATTGTAAAACTATATAAAGTAGTAGGCCAAAACTGACCCCAGTAGACTTTGTAAAGGGTCACACCCTAGAAACGCTTTTGTAAAATTGTTTGCAAATTTGGCCACTAAAGTTTTTCTTTCTGTTGCCAGAGCAATCAAAGTTCTGCATGGAATCAAATTATTTGGACAAACACAAAAAGGGGACCACCCTGGGAACATTGCTGTTTAGTTTTTTTCAACTTGCCAAGCAGTTTATGAGAAGATGCATTTGAAGCAAATGTTTATGGATGAACTTGATGAAGACCAGTTTCAATAGCCGACCATAAGAGCCTCTGGTTCAATGGAGCTAAAAGTGAAAAGAAGAGAAGTATATAAAAATATAATGATGTAATCTGTCAGGATTTCCCTGTCATTTTAATTATCTTACCTGATGGAAATCTGGTGTTGTTGCCATGGTGAGGAAGGAACCAGGTGTGTCCTGCATCAGATGAGAGGTCAGAGTAGTCATCTATTTGGCCCTTGTCGCCAGGAATACCACGATCATAGTTGTTCACCAGTAAGGTAGAATGTTTATAACCTTAAATGTACAGAATACCATTAAGCCAACTCCCATATTTAACACTGTTGAGAAAAAACAACCAGTTTATTCCCTTATGGCACTAAAAAAAGGAAAAAAAATATATGTCTAAAACATTTATGATAGATATATAAGAATATCATACCCCTATGGTACAAAGTATTCGTTTCTTACCCTTTAGGTGTAAACAGAACAAAATTTAATTAACTTCATATTCTTATGGTAATAATAACAAGAGGATCATGATGGTCCTGTAATCGCTCACCTGAATATTTCTCTTTACAAAATTACTTCCTGTAATTCATGTAACCCTAATGTCTAACCATTTGAACAATCCTGATTGAAAACCAGTACTTTGATGATACAGAAACTATATTAGCTCTAGCATGCATAGATGGTTTAAGATATGTAGAAATTATAGGTTGTTCTAAATAAGTCTATGTAAAATAAGACAACCATGGGGCATAGCCAAATTTGACCATGGGGTCACCATTTGAACAAAATTGGAAGAGGACCTACATACTATGTTTCAACCAAAATTCTATAGCTCTAGTATGTATAGTTTCAGAGGAGAAGATATGTTAAGTTTTCATTATAAAACTCTTTGTAAAATAAGACTTCCCTAGGGAGGGCCAACTTTGACCCCTGGGTCATGATTTTAACAAACTTGGTAAAGGACCTATACATGATGTTACACACAAAATATCTCAGCTCTAGTCTGTATGGTTTCAGAGAAGATATGTTAAGTTTTCACTACATAAGTCTATGTTAAATAAGACCACCCTACCGTGGGGCCAACTCTAGTCTGTATGGTTTCAGAGGAGAAGTTTTTTTTAAGTTTCCACTTTATAAGTCTTTGTAAAACAAGACTGCCCTTGGGCAACGCAAACTTTGACCCCAGGGTCATGATTTTAACGAATTTGTAAAGGACCTATATATGTTACACACAAAATATCTAAGCTCTAGTCTGTATGGTTTCAGAGGAGAAGATGTTTTAAGTTTTCCCTTTATAAGTTTATGTAAAACAAGACTGCCCTGGGGCGCGGCCAACTTTGACCCCAGAGTCATGATTTAAACCAACTTTGAAAAGGATATATATGATGTTACACACAAAATATCCAAGCTCTAGTCTGTATGGTTTCAGAGGAGAAGTTTATTTAAGTTTCCACTTTATAAGTCTTTAAAAAACAATTAAGACTGCCTTTGGGCAAGGCCAATTTGAACCCAAGTGTCATGATTTTAACAGACTTTGTAAAGGACCTTAATATCTAAGCTCTAGTCTGTATGGTTTCTGTGGAAGGATTTTTCAAATTTTCACTATATAAGTTTATGTAAAACAAGACCGCCCTGGGGCAGGGCCAAATTTGACCCCAGGGTCATCATTTGAACAAACTTTGTAGAGTGCATCTATATGATGCCACATGCATAATATCTAAGCTCTAGTATGTATGGTTTCTGACAAGAAGATTTTCAAAGTTTTTTCTATTTTTAGTTTTGGCAGCCATATTGTTCATCTGACCGCAACCATTTGAACAAAATTGAGAAAGGCTAATGCCATGATGTTTCAGACCAAGTATGAACAAAATCAAGTCAGTGGTTCAGGAGGAGAAGTCATTCAAAGAAAAAGTTGACGGACAGAGGGATGGACACAAGAACGGCAGAACAGATGGACGGACTGATGTCGGATGAAGGGTGATCACAAAAGCTCACCCTTGACCAATTTGTGGTCAGGTGAGTTAAAAATCTTATCATTCTTCTATGGCACTAAACAAAACTTTTTTCATGCCCTTTTTTGTAAAAGCAAATTTAATGACACTTACATCTTACTTTTATGGTAAAATAATCCATAATGTCATGCCTTTATGGCAAAATAACAAAAATAACTTCATACCATTATGGTAAAAGAAGGCAGTGCCTGAACTCCCATCACATTCAGGAATAGGTGAGTCCCCACCATAGATGTCCCAATTTCCTGAGTAGGTGGCATTGTTGTCGAAGAACATAGCAATACGTCCTCCAGACCCGCCACAGCCCTGATAGCTATTGTATGAGGAGCCGTCCCCTCCCTTTACCTGAAACGCTCCATAGCCCTGGAATGATAAAAAAATATTGAACTATCATAAACAATTTTGTTTTCATGCGAACAAAAAATACAGAAATATGTACTAAATTCCAATATTCTTGAAAAGTGAAAGGTTTCAGAAATTCTGTTCATCAATCTAAATGAATGGCAAGTATTTTGGTTGCCATGACAATCTTTGGTTTTTAGATGAAAAATTTGATTTGGCATTACTTCCTCATGTTCTTGATCTTTATTACAACTTCTTTAAAGGTATGCTCATCACTTCTGAACAGATCTGACAAAATGATGGATGGTAGGAGTAACCAATAAATGGATTGGAGATTAACAGCAGTCCTTTCATGTCAGATACTGGTAGACGACCATTAATTTAGATATGTTTATAAGCTGCAGGACATAATGGTGAAGTGCATATGATGTCCATCATGTGCTCAAGAGATTTCAGGTCTGAGTCCAGAGCGGGGCTTCGTCTTGGCTTTTACTAGATACCAAGTACTGGTTCTACCCAGGAAACAGACTTGAAAATGTTTCATTTGGCTTTCTATTTTTAATTTAATAATGCTGAATTAAATAATTTGACATTTTTTCACACAAAAGAATCTTACCTTCACTGTGTGGATATCCATCAGTATGGATCCTGCACTACCACCACCAGAAGCACCGGTTCCTTTTTCTCCATTACAACTGATCTGACCATCATTGTGTAAGGTACCAGTAACATTCAGGTATATCACTCCACCTCCTCTGCCCGCAGCCCCTGATATGCTAGATGTACCTCCTGCACACCCCAAGTCTTTGGGCTCAAACATTTGACCGTGTGGGGCTCCTGTCAGCATAGTCGCATGGCTCTTTCCACCAGGTCCAGCGTGGCTACCACCTATGATAACATAATTGTAATAATAACAATATGAGTGCCGGAACCAATCACTGATTACCTTTGCAATGCAAAACATGGCATCTTATCTGAGATCCAAACTGATTGTCACTCAGATTATAATTCTTGAAAAATTACACAGAAAAGGCAAATTTCAGAATTTTGGCAGATGAAAACTTTTCCAGCAGACGACAATTCAGCACTGAAAGGAATATCACTGTTTTGTTTAACATTTCTTACTAGAATATTTCACTTGTAATAAGGTGGTCAATTAACCTTATCGTGTTCAGTAATTTAATCAGTACTCACTAGTAATTCCAAAAAAACTGACATTTTTCCAGTTAATATAGTAAAGTTGAAACTTATTATATTTTAACTCGATTATGTTGAAAGTCTAATGGCACGTAGGAACACTTTAGAGTTCGTTTTCTGGATAGATCCAGTACTTGGTATCTAATGAAGGTAAGATGAATAGAGGCAGGGGCTCAAACCTGAAATCTCCCACTTACAAGGTGGACACCATATCCACTACACCTGACTGCACCCTACAGTGGTGTATATCAGACAGGTGACCTAAACTTTTAAAGATGAAATGTGGCTGGGCTGGAATTTAAATAAGGGTTTAGGTCTTTTGGTTTTAACATGGCTTAAACACTATTTCAGTCATGTTATGTAGGTGAATGCTTGAGACATGTTATAATGCTTCCTCACTGAAGAGCCAGCCACATCACATGGACACCTGTACAGTCACATTATACTGACACTAGGTCAGCCAGTCCTAGAACTACCCTTATAGTGCTAAGTGCCATGCGGTGGAGCTACTAGTACCATTTTTAAAGTCTTTTAATTTGGCTTGGCTAACAATCTAACTTGTAATTCAGCATGCATAATGAGTCATGAAACATGCTCCTGTGTTTGCAACTACAATGTCATAAAACAACATGTACAGTTTTAAGCTTTGAATGGTAACTCTGATAGAGAGGACTTTCAAAAAGAAGTAACCAAACTGAAGACCCATTTGGATATCTCTGCATGTGAAGGAATCTATGGCATTTGCTTATCTATTTGATTTGTTTGTTTGAGTGTTTGTTAGGAATTTAATGTGCCTTTTATAGTAATTCAGTCACATCGCGACATCCAGCTCATAACAGGTGGAAGAAGACCCTGGTGAACCTTTGTAAATTAATTCAGGCACAAAGCACACCCTGGTAGAATAACCGACCACCGCAAGCTAGCTGGAAGGCTTCCACTTGAAAAGTCCAAAGTGCTCAGACCCGGATTCGAACCCACAGCGAGAAGGGGCTGAGAGATTGTAAGTCAATGACTATAACGACTTAGCCACAGAGGCCCGGCTTTTTTGTTTGAAACAGATAAATATAAAAAGTTGTATCAAATGCTAGGACAATTCTGCATGGAGGTGAAATAGGTTGGATACAAAATTATTATTGTAAAACATGAACAAATATTTTTCCTAATCTGTTTAGAAAAAAGAAATTTGAACCTGGTCCAGCTGTCCCATCTGTACTCCTATAAGGGATGTCACATACAACAGAATGAAGGTCACCAACTATTTTGCCAAGGTCATCTACTGTCAACTCCACAGCCTGTATATCTACATAGGTAGCATGGAGTATGCCACCTCCTTGCACTCGCAGTTCTTTGGCCTGCAGACAAACAAAATCATTGGCAAAATCCTGCATCACTGTACAATAAATATTTCAAGTATACAAATGCCTAATATTTGAGAAAATAACTCGACTTCCCACCTCCGTTTGAGATCAAACATAAACTTGAGAGAAAAAGTGGGGAACCCCATAACTTCATTACTGTTTCATAAAAACACATGAAAAGGGAAGAAAAAGAGGAGCAGCCCCTCTAGCTGCTTCCTGACAACATGGTATGTAGTTCTGCAAATATATGATGCTATACTTAGAAACTAAAGAACACTGCCAAATGCATAGGATCCATTTACCAGACATAATAAGAAAATATATTGCTAGTTAACATTTAAATTATCCCATTCTAAGAGTAAAACATTAAGAAGTGTCTGTTTGAAAGACAGAAGCATCCTATGATCAAACAGAGACATTCTATAAATGTAACAGAACTATGATTATTTACCTTTATGTGGAGTTTGTTTGCAGCATTTGTGAGGTCATAGGTTGGGGTCACTTGGCCTCCAGCAGCCACTGTCAGGCTTTCAAAGTCAAAAACGCCAGAGATACCCACCAAACCCGTCCTCATTGTGGTACCCTCTTTTCCAAGGTACAGGCTACATCCAGACCCAACTGTCATGTCATGGACACCAATTGTGCCCCTATGAGTAAACAAAACATCTTACTATCACATGTTATATAAAAATATGAAGCAACAGGCAACAGTGACCTTGACCATTAAAGCGACTGTATGCCAGAAGTTTCAAAATATCTGCCAAAGTTTGTAAATATGAAGATAACATCCAGGCAAGAGGTTTCAGGATGAAAATCTTTGCAGTTATTGTGAATTTTTCACATACATTCACTGAAGCCATGCTAAACATGTCTACACTGTGACTAACAGGGTAAGTTTTAAAGGTAAAATTTTTGAGTGGCTCTTTGTAATTACTACTTCAAGTAACACTTCCAATCATAATGCATTCATGTTTTCTGAAAATATCTTAACATCTGTAGCAGTTTTCAGATATTCAATATTCTAGGCCATATCTGGAGTACGTAGCTTTACAGCTTCAGACAGGTTTCTGCATGACACATTTTAGTTCTGTGGCAATAATCTGTGGCAAGTATCATTGAAATACCATCACACTTGCTATGGTTAATGGCCTAGACACGAATATTTGATGTTCACCATTACAATAACATCATCCAGCTAAAAACCAAGGATTTTTAAAGAAAATCTGCCTAGAATTACAGAACATATGGTACATTTCTATCACATTTTAGCTTAAACTTATTCATTTTAGCTTGATTTATATGTTGAAAACCTGTGGAATGTAAAAACTCTTTCTAGTGCATATCCTGGGTGGAATCAGTGCTGGGTGTCCAATGCAGCTCACAAGACTTAGAGAGGCCAGCCCCCCACGGTGGTCGAACCTGCAACCTCACGAGTACAAGCCATTGTGCATTTTAAAAACATTTTTAGGTGCACATTTTATAATATTAGTTGTGGTATCACATCAACTTAGTTTATGTAGATTTGTGCAAAACTTTATTAACAACAATGACTAGAGCACTTAGACAGGCTTCTTAACTTTTCATTTTTGTAAATACTCCCCAAAGTCTCTCTTGCTACCATGTTGATCTAACCAACATTCTTTTTGACAAAAGCTGTCTTATTCAGTTACTGCTGGGTGGACAAAGGGAGGTTTTAATTCCCTGCAAGCCTCTCCATTATGGTTCTTGTGAAAATCAAGATAAAATGTGAGACATGCTCGACAAAAATTAAATGTACCAACCAGATATGCATGTTGATGTCATGGCAGATGAAGTCTGATGGAAGAATGAGAGTTCCTCCCTCGTAAACAAACACATTGATAAGTAGTTCCAAGTCGTCTGGGTGCTGGATGAGAATGGTTTGTGATTTACCAACATGCAAGTAGCCATCACTGTTTGATTCAATTCTGAATCCACGCAGTTCCTGTAGGGGTCTGTAATAAAACAAGTCAACACACATATCAGTTATAACTTCAAAATTAGTTTTATATGTGTCTGTCATCTATCAAACTTTTCCACTGGTGAATATATATTGTGAGTTATTCCATCTATATAGGCCAGTCCATTTTATTTACTGAGGGAAATCAAAAAGTTCTTACAAAACATTCTCTGTGTTAACTTGTAAGATTAGATCTATGATTCTACTAGACATCAAACTTGAAGACAGCTTTCAAAATTCTGTCTTTTTACTTATTAGATAAGATATAACAATCTATGATTTTTCACTTTGGTACAAAGACAAGTAGTTCAAGATAGCGCAGTGGTAACTCGCTCGCTTCTCACCAGTGCAACACTGGTTTGAATCCTGGCCAGGGCTAGTATGTTTTATCTAAAGACACAATAGTAAGAACACATGATAGGTGCAGGAATAGCAGTTTCATTATGTCATATTTTATGCATTTTATGCCATGATATATAGAAAAAAATGTGAATATTCAACTTAGCTACTTTTAACTGATTTATTTGAGCTCAGTTCTATGACAGAAGAAACACTTCTGAGTCTGTTTCTTGGGTAGAACTGGTACTCCCACATCTATTAAAGGTCACAAGAAAATCACTTGGTGCTAGAACCCAAAGTCTCCTGTCTGCATGATGGACACAATATTCTACTACCCCATTGTGCCCTTCAGCTGTTTATTGTCTTCATTATAGAACGCTACATTAAATAAATATTGCATTCCAATATTGCATTCCGTAAGGGTTGCAGGGCATGTTGTCAACCTGAGGATATTCTGTAGACTGAAGACTTAAATGTATATCCCGAAGGTTGACTATATGCAATGCCACCCTCAAGGAATGCAATATTTGTTTTATTATACCAAACAAAATAGTACGACATAAAAATACTTTTCAGAACTCTGTGTAATAAACAGAAATATTGTCTGTTATTCTTTACTAGAAAAGTTATAAAGTGAGGTATAATAAAGTTTACTTACGACTGAAATGCAGGATGAATGGCTAAATGTGCTCCACGGACAATTCTAATGGTATCTACGGAAACTGATTCTGCCTCACTTATCCATGTATGTCCTCCTGTCTCAGCATAATGGGAATAGTCATGAGGTTTTATCTCAAGTTCAGACAAAGTCTGACCAAAGTTGTCAATGATGAGTGTTTCATTCTGGGCATCTGTTGTGGTTTCCTTAAAAATTACAATAATTTGATGAATAAGAGCTGTGCAATCAGGAAATAGTTAATGCGAGCATTTTTATAACTTTGTGCACTCTTCTTTTTAATAAGGAATACTTGTTTTGACTGCATTTTAATGTGCAACACGCGGGAAGACAATCCATCAAATTTAAAGGTGGTAGGATATGAGCATAAGTTTATAATGTAGGGATCTTGCACAGCACTGTTACATTAGGGGATTTAAGTAAACTTAGTTTTTGCTCTATAAATTTACTTATCAATTAACTTATCATATTCTACATGTGACAAAGTCTTGTCCAGAGCAAAGATTTACTTGTCCACATCCAAGTTTTACTTGTCCAGAGCAAAGATTTACTTGTTCAGTTTCAATTTGTTTTTTCATTTGGAACAAAGTTTTTCCCAAGGAAGCACAGCATGCAAAAATGATGCACTTCAATGCCTTTCAGGTAACATGTGATAAAACTTGTGTTTTACTTATTAATACCTTGAGGTAAATGGTTCCTGCACCGCCAAAACCATGACTGCTTGAACCCCCTTTTGCATTTAGATCCCCAAACCAGAACTCGGTGGTTTTGTAATGTACAACCATTCTTCCCCCACCTCCTGCACCAGTGTTTGTTCCGCCATTCCCACCAGACACCTGTATGCTTCCGGAGCCCTCGAGATCTCTTGTGTTTACCAGTATGTGCCCTCCACTACCTCCAGCAATAGATGAACTACCAGCAGCTCCGTTGACTTCAATAGTTCCCTCGACTTGGAGAATCCTACTTATCTCTAGGTCGAGAATTCCCCCACCAACACCTTTTAATAACAAGAAAAGTCAAAGTACTGAAGCTTCTGAAGTTTATTTGTTCATGGTAAGCATTTGTGTGTATCCCTAAAAAGTGAAAAACGATCTAAAAATGCAGATAATTTTTCAGAATGGTTTATGTTATCTTTGATGTAACTGAGTCAGCAACATTCATGAAAATGAGGACTACAGATGAATCATGATTATGTTCTACTGCTAACAAAACAACATATCACTAAGCCTTATACTATCTATATTCCTCCTGACAACTTTGAACAACATCTTTGTCAAAGTCTTCTGTGGTGTGTTCTGACAAGGATATCATAATCAATTATTTGAAAACTCTCCTCTTGTGAATTGATTAATAAATATTCATATTGTCAATTATGAATATTCACGAGGTTCAGGGTAATTTTTTAAACTTACCAAGTCCTGTGATAACAGCCCCAGCACCACCACTGCCAAACATGAAGTCAGTGTTGTACAAAGAGCCGTACACATGTCCAGGGATGCCACCTGTAATATTAAATACCGTGTATATAGACATGATTTAAGTAATGCTCAGAGAGAGCCTTAAACATTTTCAGGGTAGACCTGTAATATCAAATACTGCAAATAAGTATTGATCAGAGAGCAGTATTCATATGTCCGTAATATATATAAAGTATAAAATAAAATTTTCAGAGGTAAAAGATGAAGAAAAACATGAACAATCTATTTCAATGGTTTAGAATTCCTTCAATCCTCAAAATCTTTAAACCCTTACTGCATGAGTATGACTTTTGCCATCTGCGACCAGTGTAGATCAAGACCAGCATGCACAGCCGTGCTGTCTGATTAGGATCTACACTGTTCGCTTTCAGATTAATAAGGTTATTTCTGTCCAAGAAGTGAACAGTGTAGATCCTGTAATTGTTACGGTATAATCACTTGTCTTCCACTACTGTTTTAAGTGGGAATGTTGCCAGCTATTTATTTAGATGCTGTTTCATACTGGTTAAGGTTTCCAAGAGCAACCTAACTGCCTTGATATATTAAGAGTAAAAGTCTTGAAAAGGGTGTTTAAACAAAAAACAACAACAACAAACTCCAGCACTTACTAGCATGTGCGCCTATACTGCCACGCCCACCATAACTGCCACCTGCCTGGTTTGATCCATTACCACTTCCATCCTTCAAACCCATACCTGTCAATGTCAGAACCCCCTTTTTGTCAACCTTTAGGATGTCTGTGTCTATTTTCATGTTCCTTCCCTTCAGTATGCCACTACCCTCAACAGTTATCTGACCTAAGTTAGAGCCTCTACGGACCTACAAAAGTACAAAGATAGATTTGCACGTTTGTATCCACTTTTAAGTATGAAGCATTAATGTGGAATATTTAAAAGCTATTTGAGCCATTCCTTGAGAATTTGTCCTTTATCACAACATATAAATGAAGGTCCAGTGATGTGTATATCATTTGAAAAAACTTATTAACATGTTTATATCAGTATGTTATTTAAAGGTCCCATGCCATTTAAAAGTAAAGAAACTTCATATAAAACTAGACAAAGATATCTACTGGTCTTAATGTATACCAACTGAAGTGTCCTGCTTTATATCTGGTGAAACTTGGTGGATTGGTCGCAATCTTTGTTAAACTTTTTCCTCCTAAAAATATTGTGTTACCCCTTATAGTTACAACCTATCAAATCAAACTGGCGCATATGCAAATTGATATCTCATGGTTGAGATTTTTCTACTTTCGTTTTTGCAATAATTTCAAACAATAATTATTCTACAAAAGAGAGATTTTATAACAACTGGAATATTAGTAATATTCAAATGAAGTGTAATAATTTTAGAATAAGTCTAGATTTTGAAGAGGCACAGGACTTTTAAACCATCCAAATTTCAAAATTCTTGATCATCCATTCATGGTGTTGTAGTATAACAGTTGACTTAATTAAGAGTATTAACAAACATAACAATGGTTTGTATGAAACAGTGAGTTAAACAACTATTATTTCTAAAAATTAAAATGCTGTCATAGATACCGTTTTGTTGTCATACTTTTCACAGCTGTCATAATACAACAATTAATATACAAACTTTAACTACATACTCTTCAAAATAATTTACATGAATACAAAACTAAGAGATAAATCTATAGACCCCTCTGGTAAACAGATCAAGATCTAGTAAAAAAAAAAAAAATGCAATAAATTTTCTGTAAATGAAGGATTTCACAAAATGAATTCTGATTTAATAGGCTGATAGCTCTACATTCCTCCTCAGGGTTCTAGGTTACAAAACTTTTCTTGAGCAAGAACAAACGGTCACACTCAGAAATCAATGACTATGATTGGCTGGGGAAAAAAATACAGGATAATTTTCATCCAACTAAATGCATGAAACCCTGTGCTCATGAAAGAGGCTATGCTCAAGAAAGTTTTATAAACTCTCACATTCTAGGTGGCAGACTTTAGCAATAATTGCTGAAGGTGAATGTGGTAAGACTTTAATGAGATCTGAGTGAACTGTACTCACTTCTAGTTTCCATACGTCTGACACATTGCCATATTCAGAATGAAAGTTCAGCACTCCTCCAGCTTGGACTGTGACATTAGCAAACTTGTTGTATCTAAGCCCGGCAGTTCCAAATGTCACATATGCACCTAAATGGGAACATAAACTAGTTTAAACAAATTCTTTTTTCATGAAAGTTAGAAAGCTCTGTAAATGTATTAAGGTTACACTAATTGTTTCCTGCGTATAACCTTTCTTGAGCACCCTAGATAAGGTGACTTAGCTTGCTGAAGGATGCAACATAAGGTGGTCATGATGAGAATCATACCAGCAAGTTACCTTTATAGGTTTCACAAGGTATTTTTTGTTCAAAGTTTGTTAAGATTTGAAAAAGAAGGATAGATTTTCAGTTAGTTCATCAGTTCCTGCTATTTAAATGTGTTCTAAGTGTGAAGGATCAAAATGCCAAACATTCTTCTTAAAGGCTGGTTTTAGGGCTATGTTTTCAAAGCTCGTGAACCAGCAAAAGTTTGCTCTTAAAGGCAGGTTTTAGGGCTATGTTTTCAAAGTTCCTGAACCAGCAAACGTTAGCTCTTAAAGGCAGGTTTAAGGGCTATGTTTTCAAAGCTCGTGAACCAGAAAATGTTAGCTCTTAAAGGCAGGTTTTAGGGCTATGTTTTCTAAGCTCGTGAACCAGCAAACGTTAGCTCTTAAAGGCTGGTTTTAGGGCTATGTTTTCAAAGCTTGTGTACCAGCAAACTTTAGCTCTTAAAGGCAGGTTTTAGGGCAATGTTTTAAAAGCTCGTGAACCAGCAAACATTAGCTCTTAGAGGCAGGTTTTAGGGCTATGTTTTCAAAGCTTGTGAACCAGCAAATGTTAGCTCTTAAAGGCAGGTTTTAGGGCTATGTTTTCAAAGCTCGTGAACCAGCAAATGTTAGCTCTTAAAGGCAGGTTTTAGGGCTATGTTTTCAAAGTTCGTGAACCAGCAAACGTTAGCTCTTAAAGGCAGGTTTAAGGGCTATGTTTTCAAAGCTTGTGTACCAGCAAACTTTAGCTCTTAAAGGCAGGTTTTAGGGCTATGTTTTCTAAGCTCGTGAACCAGCAAACGTTATCTCTTAAAGGCTGGTTTTAGGGCTATGTTTTCAAAGCTTGTGTACCAGCAAACTTTAGCTCTTAAAGGCAGGTTTAAGGGCTATGTTTTCAAAGCTCGTGAACCAGAAAATGTTAGCTCTTAAAGGCTGGTTCCTGTGTATGCCCAGTACCTGGTTGCTAATGCAGTTCAAGGGGCCTCTGTAGGGCTCAAACCCACAGCCTTCTGAGCACATAGCAGACACAATACCCACTCCTCTACACCACCGTGCCCTGAAAATCTTATTTCAACCAACTCGTACCTATAAGCCTAAAACTTAAACACCTAAAGTTTTCACTGCAGGGCCTTTGAACAGGATAAACTGGCTTTTGAGAAGGCCAGGCCATGTGAATGCCTTTTGTCATGAGCGACAATAGAACAAAGTTATGTTACTCTGTTACAGGGTCATACTTTTTACTTCAGCCCGACTGAAAAATTGACAGAGGCTGTCAATTCAGAGGCCGATAACCTGTAAATGAAAATCTTGAACACCAACCTGTAGATATAAGTAAGGATGTTTTGGTTCCATCCACAGAGCCCCACAGGTGACCTGATGAAGTCCTGAGGTTACCGGCAGGACAGGAAGTTGAGGTAGTTGTCATGCCTAGTCCTTGCTGGTCCAGGGGCTGTCTGAACTCCACTGTGCTCTCTGGTAGGATCCAGCTGGCCCCTTCATACAGGAACACTTCATAGGTAATGTTGGTTCTCCTGTACTGAGACACCTGTCAAGGAAATAGAGAATTTAACTTGGATTACTCAAACTCATTTACCTTTTTGGTGCCAATTAATTTTCTTCTGCATATATTGTCGCCTGTCTCAATGTTCAAAAGGGTTATTTCTTGAAATTCTATTTAAAAACAGAATCGGGATGTTAAACAGTTTGGATGCTGATGGGATGCTGAGTAACTTGGCATATTTACTCGAGGATTCATCTGGATTCAAACTTTTTGCGAAGGTATCACCAATACTGAGTCAAGGTTAAGTCACTTTAATCATTTTTCATAAGATTTACAGTAAAATTTCTTTACAGCAAAAAAAAAAGATCAAGTTCTGCTTAATTTGAAGAGAAAATTGCAGGATCAGGAGAAATTTTTCTTTTTCAAGAATATGAATTTAACCAGATTTCAGTAAAACTAAGTGTGCTTCTAAGAACATCAATCAGTACTACTGCGCATCTCTGTAATTGACTGATATTTTCCTACTTGAAACAGTATTACGAGACAAGTGACTCATTTCCTACTTAAAACAGTATTACGAGACAAGTGACTCATTTCCTACTTGAAACAGTATTACGAGACAAGTGACTCATTTCCTACTTGAAACAGTATTACGAGACAAGTGACTCATCACAGATGGAACACCAGCTTCGTTGAGTTTTGTATCTGATTAGAATCCCTAAGTTTTAGATCAAAATATTAAAGTTTGTATGAAATTATTTTAATCATTTTTTCAGAACTCCTGACCTTACACATGCTAGCTGGATAGCTGTGTCACATGAGAGATTTTTATTGCCCTTGCCATAATTAGAACCCCACAGTGGTGAACCACCAAGTTATTGGGTACCAAGGACTCAAACCGCTGAGAAACGGATAATTTATTGTTATTATTGTTACTAATAAAAAGTTCAGGTTACAATCTGTGAACAATCAGATATTTTTTTACCTCTATGAGCTCAAAAAGAAGCCCAGGTCCAAGATGAAGGTGGCCAGTGTCATCTCCATACATGAATTCTGTCCTCAGCACTGTACCACTTCCATTCAAAACCAGATGGGCACTGCCATACAACTCGACATGGGTGAACTCGTACACAAAATTGTCTCTTGTTGGTAGGAGGTAGGCTATCGCTCCTGTAACAAGTAAACAGAGAGTCAATCACTAGTCAATTAAAACCTGAAATTTTATCTATCAATCAATAGTTCAGTCAATTTTTTCATAGGCAAGAAATTTCACAGTGGCAAAATGTGCTCTCCAGGCAAATCCAGACTCCTTTTCAATGTATCTGATTTTTTTCCATTTTCAAAAGCAGTAGAATAAGTTTTATACAAGAAAAAGACAGAACTGAACAGCTATATGCATATATAGCAAAAAGCATTGCGTTTGTACAAACCTGTCTCAATGTATGCATTATATTCTTGCATTCCTGCAGTACTTCCAGAGGGCTCAGTCACCTTGAAAATAAAAATAAATTAATTGCTCATTTAAGATACTCCAGCAAATATTTAGGATATGACTTAAGAAGCAAGCTAATTAATAGAAAGCATATACTTTTTTCAAATGATACCAAAACATAGTTTGGGGAGTTCCAAATGAGTGGTAGAATGTATTATATACTGAATGTTCATTTCTGATAATTATGACAGAAAAAAAAAATATGTGCGGAAAAGAAAAAGAAAATGAAAACTCCTTTGCAAATAAAATTTTACTATGACTTATTTAAATTGAACATGATGAGTTTTTGTTTTTTCATTTTCATTCTACCAAACTGCTAACTGTTTTCATTTGCCAATATTTGCTGATATTTACCTTTTCTCTGTAATTTTTCAATTTTTTTAATCTGAGTGGCAAACAGAATTGAGATATTAGGTAATCACTATTCTGGTCCCACACTGAAGGTGTTAACCAGTATTTGTGTAATCAACTGACATTTTCCCACATGAAACAGGAGCATATTGTTGTAGTGATAAAATCTCTCATCACAGAAAAACACAGAACTGTCTGAGATGATACCAGTAACCCATGTTACCACTGATCTCAAAGCCCAGTCAGACTTGACTGTACACATAACTGGCGAAACTTTTGAAAACTCGATTTATTAGCAGTCTGAATACATATATGAAAAGGGAGATGATGATATTCAGCTCTAAGCTGATTGCTGTAATGGAAGATTAAGATATTTTAAAGATAATTTGTTTGAGTTTCAGAGTAAGGGTTATTTAAATCTATTTGATAAAATAATAGTCATCACAGTGTGCTAAAATGGTATTCTGTAAAAAAAAGTTTGATCACTGATGTTCCCCAAAACACCCAACATACCTTATAAATCAAATTGGAAATGACATATGCAATATTACAGATATCTGCCCAGACTTACTTCTTTGGGCTGTTCCCTCTCAAAGGGGAAGCAACTAATGAATAACTTAAGATATTTGCCAACAGTTATCCCCCTTAAGCTGCTGACAATAGGAAAGAATTTGCACAGAATTACCTAACTTGGGATATTGGCACTAATATAGAAGCAACTGATGTATGACTAAAAAGATATTTTTCCAAGGTTACCGACCTTGTGCTGCTAACACTCAAAGGGGAAACAACTGGTGTTTTAAAAAGGATACCGTCTTTCTCCGTGTATAGGCCGCTCCGGTGTATTGGACGCAGGGACTTTTTGGGAGATTATTATGAGGAAAAAAGTTAGTTCCAGTGTATAACACGCATCAATATTTTGGGAAAAAAACAAAATCTGACTGCCATACATCCTTGTGAACTTTATTAAACATCTGTGGTCTCTGACGATTTCATCAATTAATTGATTAAAATGGACGCTTTTTTTTCAACAAGATATACCAAACCATTATATATATTTTGAAACATTTGTATTGAAAACTTTTAAATTTTTTTGTAAATATCTGAGTTTATTTCAAAGACATTTCTCCAGAATTGAACCGGATGTAAACACTTTGTTTCTATCAGTTAATTTTTTCAACTCAGTTTCGGCAATTTTGTTAACATCGATGATCATAGTTTTTGTTTCAGTAAACTTATTTAAAGCAAGTGGGAAATAAGGTGTTGTTTTATTCATAATTTTTAATGTTTAAAGACATACCACATTTTCTTATTATCCTGATTATTCAAATCATTTTGTGTAATTCCGTAAGATGTGTGAAACACAAACACGCGTATGCACTTTCCATTACCAAGTTACCCCACCCAATTACGATATCTTCACCACTTGCAGGTATAACTCAAACACTGGTGAAATCATTACAGTTTGACCAAAAGCCTACCATAATACTGATTAAAAATGAGCTGTGTTAATAAAGTTGTGACAAAGCTGACCAAACATTAAGATTATACACATTGCCTGTTGCTATGGCACCATATGTAGCCTTTGAACTCACCGCTTTG
The DNA here is from genome assembly GCA_032358795.1 of Nuttallia obscurata. Lineage (NCBI taxonomy): Eukaryota > Metazoa > Mollusca > Bivalvia > Cardiida > Psammobiidae > Nuttallia > Nuttallia obscurata. The sequence continues at coordinate 20,127 of JAULCC010000018.1, read as the reverse complement.
CGCTTTTTATTCTCCGGAGATAAAGTGACAATTTGTCTGACCAGACTATTACGCAATACAATTACACATGACTTTGGGCCCTTTGGCATTTAAGACCGTGTGTGTCACCATACGTCAGTCAAAACTTAATGCTACTACACAGAGTGCAGCCATCATCCCTGTGTATGTTGTAGCTTCAGGTGATAAGAGACTTAGTGTGTTATGTGGCTATGTGCCATGTAAAACCACGATGGGGTAGTGTGTTATTCAATACAGAATTGAAAGGTTGCATATTGGACTTAACATATTATTGGTAATAAATGAATTAGGAAATTAAAAATCAGGTTCTTTAGTTTAACATCTGTATACTGCCAACAAGCCTCTATACTCTAAAATGGTAGGGTGTACGAGTGTACTCGTAGAATTTATCGCCGCCAACTGGTTTCAGTTACATATATACGTATTATATTTCCCATTTTCATATAGTATATTTGTCTCTGGTTTCTATTAATATTACGAATATGGGAAAATTATGACGTCGATCAACTATATATCCTCCTTTCAGTGGAAATCGCCGAAGAAAAATAAACACATTTCTTTCAAAAAAGTTTTATTACGGTAATATATTATTGAAATTGAAGCAATACTTATTAAAATTCATATAAAACAAACTGTACAGCATGGTTTACGCAAAGAAACAATATTAATTAGAAAAGTAAGTGAAAATCAAGAGTTGCAAAGACCATGTATTTGTTTGTCAAAATTGTCATATGTTTTCACGGCTGTGTTCGCGATCTTTTACCCCTTAAATGAAAAAAATAAGTTCCATTGTATTGAACACATCCCCATTATTAAGATTAAATTATCTGAAAAAATATGCGGCCAATACACAGAGAAAGATGGTATCTGCCCAGAGCTACCTAAATTGGGCTACTGACACTTAAAAGGGAAGCAACTGGTAATTCACTAAGGATGTCTCCACAGAGTGACCTACCTTGGGCTGCAGACAAGCATTGTCAATGCGTAAGTTTTTCATGCTAGAGTTTTCCAGATAGGATATGCCAGGCCCTCCAACCTCTCCTGAGCCAGAACTTCCACCTGTTGATATAACATGAAATAAATATGGAAATAAATACTCATTTGATCCATTTAATTTAATCTCCATACCAGACTGAATGAAAGTTGAAATAATTCATTACTTTCAATCTCTGATTATTATCTTTGTCAGATATAGAATCTTACTTTTCATATTCGACTGTTTCCTAATATACATTAAGGCTACACACTAGTGTTTGTCAAAGTGCAAACATTTTTCACAAGATACATATATAGTCATGTATTTTGTTTTCCATGGTAGCCTAATATACTCATAAAATTTACACAATAAAATGATGGGCCAATAATGATCTCTATATTGATCTTTATCTATGATAGAAATTTTATTTAGATATCTTCATCTATCTTTACAATAACCACAGAATCTGTATCCAGCTGATGCATTGATGAATTGAGTGGCAGATCAAGTGCTGAATGTGATACTTGTTTTTCGCCAATTTCTACCCATGGAAGAATTTGTTTTTTCCCATGTAAAGTTTTCTTATCTTACATGTCATTTGATTCATAGTAGAAGTTGTGACGTATCTCATACTGGAAATGACATATGATGACATCATTAACATTACTTGGTTATCTAAGATCTATTAAAAATTCCACTTCTTGTACTTAAGCATTTTAGTTATTGTTTATAGGAGAAAATAAATCCATCATTCGTTTATTTATGTAGGACAGGAAAAGCCGTATCCAATGGCAGCTTTCTGACCTAAGAGTGGGATATTCCTATCCTAAATGAATACTCATGGTAAATTCCTATAACTTTCTTCATATTTCTACATAAAATTATACATTTTTGCCCTTGAGATAAGGAGTGAATCTGAATTAGCTTCCACTTGATTACTTAAATAAATGACTGAATATTCAAAATCATTAATACTCATGATTTACAATATTAGCTTTATTGCAGTTCTAATACCCTGTGGTTAATGATTGTCAAATTGCATAAAAAAAATCATGATCTATATCAACACACTACTGAATCTTTAAATGAAAATGAGATCCTTTCAGTATTCCCATTAATTGAGTAAAATGACACATGTCTCTCACCTTTGGCTTGAATATGGCCACTATGGAAAATTCCTTGTTTGTAGAAAGCATGTACACAGCCTCCAGCCCCTCCTCCCCCGGTCCCTGTTGCTGATCCCCCATTGCTCTCAAGGTTTCCAAGGACCATAAGTCTGTTGTCACTCTTGATGTAGATGTTCCCACCACTTCCTCCTCCTGCACTGCTGGTCTAAAAAGTGTGAACAAATAACAGCTATGAAACAAACACAGGAGGTCAAGGGTTCAACCCCTGGCTGAGTCTAACCAAAAACACTTTATAAATAGGTTATAGTAGCTCCCTTGCTAATGGCACTCGACATTCCAGTACTGGAATGTCCATGAGATGTGACTGCCACTTGGGGTTTCAGTGAGGCAGCACTATAATTTGTCTCAAGCATTCACTGTTGTCATATGATTGAAAAACTGTTAAAGTAATATTAATCTGTCCCCAATCTAAAAAAACACAACAACAAAAAATATATCAGCTATAACTACTGTCATAAACGACAGCAAAGACAGCATATTAAAACATAATGTTACATATCACAGGATATCCAAACTAAATCATAATATGGGTTCCTTTTATTCAATATTCTATCATTGCTATAAAAATATTTATGTTCAGTACCATTCGTGTCAAAACTGTCTTACTGTTTCTCCATATCAGTGCTTAAATAGTTGGCTGTGATAACTAGAAGTGTGGGTCAACTCACAAATGGATAGCCCCCACCCTTGTCCTGCAGTACAATAACCTCTATTACAGTAACATTTTGAAGAATATGTTCAATTAAGAATTCAAAAAAAAGCAAAGAAAAATAAAGAAAGTTCAATTATTTTCCTTGAAATATTTGTATGTTTGTTTCATTTATGTCACTCTCTGCCTACTAGGGCTAATGAACAAAGAGAGTGAAGCAGATACAGAGAACTATTCTGTAGAGCTCTCTGGTTCCTTTACATGCTCATTGTATAGCACTGATACATGTGGGTGCTAAACCCCAGCCGGTCACTTTATCCTGATACCAAAACCAAGGAGGGTAAGCCATTACTACCAATTTTAGTCTTTGGTTTAACACGACTGGGGATGGAACCATGGTCTCCTGCACTGGAAGCAGACACCTTACCACTTGAGCTTACTGGGCAGCTGAAATATTTCAAACCTGGATTATCCTTCTTCATGCAAATTCTCAGGTCATGTAGTGCAACTGTATAATGCCTCATCAAATTAGATAAAGCCACTCAGGAAAAGTTGCGCTGACGAGATATGTTGCCCCATATTGCAGTATTAAGCAAAGTTCAATTATCACCCATGAAATATTTCAGACAGAGATAATCATCCATCATACTAACCCTCAGGTCATGTACTACAACTGTTTAAAGTTTCATTAGTATCATTCAGGCTGTTAAGATGGAGTTGCGCTTACAAGCTTAAAAGACAAATGGACAGACAGACAAACAGGTTGATTCCTTCATAACCCCCCCACACAATTATACTATGTTTGGGATGGGTGAGTATAATAATGTGTCATGTTTTTATTGATAAAGACATGTGGCTTTTGCTGCCTATATATCAGTACTGCAATCATAGGCTGTGGTAATAATTGTTCATGTTTGTATGGACGAAGACATATGACTTTCCATGCCTAAGCATCCCACTAAATCTGAATAATGGGATGGGGTAATAATATGTCATGTTTGTATGAAGTTATCTGTATATCTCTGACTGTTGAAGATATCAACATGATGTGACATTCACATAAAATGTCTGAAAAAATATCAACAATAAAAAGAGAGAAACTGTCAAAACAACCTGTAACTTTGAAAGTTAAAATTTTACTTTATATTCATGTACATCTTATGTTTCTTTTGATTAACAATCTTATTTTGTTTTATAAAACTTACTGTAGAAGCGAGTCCATTGGCTCTCACAACACCGCCACTCGTGATTTCCAGTGTGTCTGTCACATACATGTGAACATAGCCACCACCACGACCCCCTGTGGCCCCATTAATCACATGACTGCCCCCTCCTGATCCCCAGGTACCCTCCACAAATATACTGCCATAGGGGTAGCCTGCGTACATATGTCCAGCCCCCTTGCCCCCTCTTCCACAATGGCTACCACCACTGCCACCTGTAGACGCTACTTGTCCTTTGCCTGAAACAATATCCACAGATATAAATCAGCATATTAATTTGATGCATATTGTTTATGTTAAATATAGAATGGAGTTATCAGAAAGATCATTAAGTTTATGTTATTTATTATAAAAGTTACATTACCAGTTTTATATGAAGTTATTATGAAACTTACATTTAAGCTTTTATATCAAGTTATCAGTTGCATTAAAAAATATATATGAAGTTTTCATGAAAGTAATATCATCAGTTTTATGTTCATTTATAATAAAATGTACATTATCAGTTTTATATGAAGTTATAAAGGATTACATTGCTACTTTTATATTATGTTATAAATAAAGTTACATTACAAGCTATTTATGAGTTTTATCATGAAAGCTTTATCATTAGTTTTATGTTAATTTAATATAAAAGTTACATTACCTGTTTTTATATGAAGTTATAACAAAAGTTGCATTGCTGCTTTAATGTTAAGTTTTATGCCAATTTTAAATTAAGAAAGGTTACATTACCAGTTTTACATGAAAGTTACTTTGAAAGATACATTACCAGTTTTAAATGAAGTTACTATGAAAGTTACATTACCTGGTCCATTATCATACAGGTATCCTCCCCCACTCACATCTATCACACCTGACACTGCAATGGTCTCACAGAACTGGTTCCCATCTCCAAGTGGTCCAATGTAAAGGGAACTGGCTTTCAATGTACCATCAATGTTCACATTCTTGTACAATAGCTGAGATGCTGTGGACCCAGTACTTGTATCCTCAGGGGAATGTCTGTAGGCAAGGTCCATAATGCCACCCGAAGAAACAGATAAACCAACCCCCTTGATAACCACAGGTCTGGAGAAATCAACACTGCCTGTTGACTTCACCATGAAGGATACAATCAGAACGTCAGAACGTGGATACGAATAAAGTTTGCCTTCAATTGTTGCTATTCGTACCGTCCAGTTGGTACAGCCAGACTGAAACCATGACCCGGAATCCATTTGTACAGTGTCAGCTATGAGAGTAGACTCATTCTGCCAGTAGGAAGAAATGAGGGAATCAAAGGTAACTGATCCTTTTGAGGCAACATGGAATTTTAGATCAGTGTCCAAAGAGAAAATGGAGATACTGGTAAAAGACTTGAAAATGCCATTAATATAGATGTTGTCTACAATGAAATCTCCTAATGGTTCAAAATTAAATGAGCCATTGACATAAATGTTAAGAGTATCCCAACCTTCGTATTCATAGACAAGGGTTCCCATTCTACCAGCGTAAAACTTTCCATACATTTCAAATGTGTGAACCCCAATTTCTGACGCACCCGTCCAGACAGAGGTGTCTTGTGCCAATGAATCCAAGGTCATGATTCCACCATACTCCAGGTAGATTCTTTCCACTTTGTGGATGCTCTTTCCTTCAAGTCGTAGTGGGGTAGTTGATGTAAACGACCCGTTGCAATGAATTTCATGGATTTGGAAAGTATTGCATGGTGTGAAGGTCCAGTTGCCATACTGTTGTATTATGACATCATCAAAACCTGTATCAATATCAGTACGTCCACTTGATAAAATGCCAGTCAATGACAAGTGTTTGATTCTTAATATGTTGCATGTTGAATTTTCTGTGACACCCTTCACATACTTGGGGAGGTCTTCAGTATTGAGGTGAACCTCACCACCTCTGTGTATGATTAGAGATTCCAATCTATTATCTGTTCCGTTTGTTGACCAAAGCTGCACCAAGTTTTTCACATACATTTTCCCAGTAATTGACATTGTTTCTGCAACAATAGGTCCATCAGCAGTGAAAGAAAAAACCCCGGCACCACCAATCTGAAAATTGCTTACATTTGGGGTGAAAGAAACATTTCCCGGTGACCAGACGCTGTTAATTTGAAACTGGGCACAGCTTATGGTGACAATATCTGTGGTCTCTGGCCATTGAAATGATCCTCCACTGTGCAAAATGAATTTATTACAAGGCTCTGGGAATGATGCATATTTTGACAGCGTAACTTTGCCGTAAATTTCAATACTTTTACCAAGGTTTGAAGCAGGGTTCTGCAAGGTAGCATCAATGACACCTGTGGGGTCAACTATGAAAGAGTTAATATTTAAAATGTCCACCATTGTGGCGGTAAGGGTACCAGATACAGTGAGGTTTTCTGACGTCAAAGTAAATGACTCTTCATTTTTTATTTCAAAAGAAGCCTTGGCCTGCACATTTATGGAAGTGAATTGAAGTGATGTAACAGACTTGGAGTTGATCGTCAGATTGGCAGGATTTGTGAGTGTAAGACCTTGTGCAGATTCATTTTGGAATGATAACAAGCCGTTAACATGGACGTTGCTGACAAATTCTACTGCTGGCTCTTTGGACATGTGAAGTTGAGAGGTACTGGCGACATATACATGGGCGGTCAAATCTCCTGTTACAGATAGGGTAGAGTCATCGGCTATGTGTACCTGTGATCTACCATCACCAATTATATTTGTAACAGATTGGTTGTACAGCACAACATGGGAGCCATCATATATAACAATGTTCTCAAGGTCTGGCACATCACTGATGGAAGCTGCAGCACCTACACAAAAATAAAGAATATGTGAACAAATTGTCATTTACATTTTAGATAAGCTGAAGAAAAAAATCTATTGACTGGAATTTATTGTGACAGTTAATTAAGTCATTCATGCTAAAGAATATTTTATGACCTTTGACCCATGTTTAGCTTGATGGCAGAGTGTCTATTTCACATGTGGGAGCCAGTGCTGAGGCCAAGTCAAGCCAAAGACCTGAAGTTGGTAGTAACGGCCTTCCCTCCTTGTGTTTAGAATTTGGGGTTATCATTTCAATTAGTTTGTTGGGATAAAGTGACTGGCAGGGGTTCAGTCCCCTGAGTATCAGTGCAATACACTGGGCATGTAAAAAAGCAGAAAGGTCCACAGAAGAGGTGTCAGTATCCCGTTTTCCTCTCTCTAGGACGTCCATTAGTCCTAGATGGCACTAAGTGACGAAAAACAAACAAACATAACCCCCCACCTTAAAAAAATTCTTACAACTAAATTCAGCTCAAGCAAATTCTTTCTTGTTTAAGTACAGTACCTTGTGTGAGAGCATCTGGTGCAGTACAGTTAGAATTTCCCTTGATGTAGGGACTTTTGCCAAAGTTGTCAACCACTATGGTAGAGTTACCCTCTATCTGCCAGTAATAGACAGTTCCTGGTCCTCCTGCACCTCCTGATAAAAGAAAACCATAACAAAGTGCTAATACGATGCACCCTCTCTGCAAATAACAACATTTTTAAACAAGAGCTGTCAGAGGACAGCGGGCTCGACTTTGGGGGGTCAATTATAGAATTTTACCCAGATTCATTAAACTATCTGTCACTAAAGGGCAATAATTTGTACAAAACCTAATTTGTACAAAAACCTTGACAGAGTTTTAAACTCTTTTCTATTGATGGAGGTAATGATGGTGAACAAATATTTTAAGATTAAAAGCAAAATCTCTTATGGTTCTGAAAAAAAGTGAACTGGAAAGAAAACTTAACTTAAATTGAAAAAGGAACATCATATTACAAAAGCCATGACATAGCTATGTACTCTTGTCTGTTAATGGAGGTAATGATGGCAAACAAGTACTGTAAGTTTCAAAGCAATATCTCTTATGGTTCTGAAAAAGGTAAACTGGTACAAAAAACTTAACCAAGGTGTGATGCGCAGATAGATGTGGACTCCAACGCGAGTAGGAGTTGAGTTAAAAATCAGGAAGTAAGAACTTTCATTTGACTTTTCCTCTGTTGGACAACCAGCTTTTTTCATTAAAATCATATTTTGATACACTCCATATGTTGAAATTCTTATCAGACACTATCAGTCATGTGATTATAACAATGTCTTTAATTCTGTCTGTTTTCATGCATTTTGTACTGAAATCATGTCAATCCTAATTGAGAGCTTATTGAAAATGATATTGTATCTTTGCAACCAGTCAACTTGTTCTAGTTTTTCTGGAGTTATGTCCCTTTTATTGCTGATATTTGACTAAGTTTGCAATGTTCTGCTTTTGAATTTGTTAAGCCATTTCTCCAGTCATCACCAAGTTTACACAGAATGTTTATAGACAAATATCTCGGCTAAATCAGATAACCAGCCAGATTTCCCATGTTGCTTTGGAGTTACAGCCCTTTAGTTGAAATTATTTCACCAAATACTTTCAACAACTAGAGATGCACTCTTATTTACCTTGGAGTTGTTGTTTTTTTAAATGTTTATCTACTGGACATTCCTTTATACCCAACTTGTTTATTTCAGAAGTCTTTGCTCTATTTATCTACTAGACATTTCTGTCCACACTCTTACAGCTAATATTATTCAACTCCTCTTGAACCTATATAAAATGATGATTATCCCATCTCATGTTCTATCTTTCATCATTGTTTAGTTTGAAAGCATTTTTATGCATTTGCCTATCCTAAATGCAAAAATACATATTATCATCAAATACCTAAATAATTAATTTTCCATTTTTATCTATAATTACCAGTAGATGTAACGTGCCGTATCAGGTCACATTACTGTTGTGAAAGGCAGATATATTGAAATAGAGATCATTCAAGCCCTGAATATTATGCAAGTGTGTAACAGCAGGTCATGCAGATCTAAAGTTTGACCTTAGACAATCTTACAAAGGGTTAGTTCTGCTTATTAGCATGCAATCCAAAACCAAAAAAAAAATTCCATTTGAATCCAGATATGAAGTTATAAAATTACCATCACAAAATTGTATTGATTTCAACTTGCATAGATTCAAATGAAATGCATGTCTGATCCTTAATCATCTATTTTTTTTCTTCTTCCATTTACATGGTAATTCATTAAATTTTATATTGATTTCCTCTTTTATTTCATCTGTTTACTATTTCCATTAATTGGGCAGGTGCTCATTGGGTTTCTACTATCACATTATAACATTTAAGATAACTTTCCCATATTTATAGACTGTATGTTATATATATATTGGTCAAAACCCCATTAAGCTCAATAATCAGCCAAGATTCGAATTAAACTTGCATAATTTGAGATTTTCTTGCATGATGTTTCATTTAATTTTTAGCTCACATTCTATAGCACAGAAGAAAGTTTTACCCTATGTTTAATAGTAGACATCTTTTCCTTGTTTATAATTTTTCTGTTTGATTTTTTTTTTAATAGTGAAATGAAACGGTTGAAGAAAATAACCTACAGCATGCTGTCAAGTGGCCTTTGTAGAAAAAGTGGGAAAAAAAAGAAAAGAAAAACAAAGGACTACAACTCATGCAAAATACAAACTAGAGTAATGTAACCTTACTCTATACAGTCATTTTATGATGGAAAATATAGTTATTCAATGTTTTAATGTAGTAGTTCTGATTGTTTACCAAACAAGTGGACATAAACACAAAATAAGAATTTCTAAGCTAGAGTTATGTAATTTGCTTTACTCAATTATCTTATGACAGTGATTAAGTTAGTTTCAAAGCAATAGCTTTGATGTTTTACCACATATGTGGACCTTATCGTAATACTTAACCAAAAAAAAAAAATGTATAAGTCCTAAAAGGCCTATATACATGTAAGTCTATGCACAATGCCAGCTAGAGTTAAGTTGTTTGTCATACACATTCGTGTAATGATAGTTATTAAATGGTTTAAGTTTCAAAACAATAGCTGTGACCATTTAAGAGAAAAGTGGACTTAAACATAAAACTTATGCAAAGTTTGATGCCGGACACCAATGCCAGTCAGATTTTATAAAAAAAAAAAAAATCAGATGTGCAACTTAAAAGTTTGGGATTTTTTAAGAAAAAATACATGTCTCCCCCATGGCAGTTTGTCAATATTTATAATATCAAAGGTCTTATGACAATGTTTTGAGTTTGCTCAATTTCAACAACTTTTGTAGAGGGTCAACCATGGAAAACTTATGTAAAATTATTTTTATGTATGGCCAATAGTTTTGGAGAAGAAGATTATCTAAGTGTAACTCGGACTCCATATTTTATTTTTTTTACTGATCAAAATAATTTGAACAAACTTTGTAGAGGGTCAACCAAAGAACACTTATGCCAAATTATTTTCAAATCTGGCCACTAGAGTTGGAGATGAAGATCTTTAAAGTTTTTCCTTTCTGTTGCCATGGCAACCAGAATTCTGCATGGAATTCAATTCTGTGAACAACAGAGGGGACCACCTAAGGAACATTCCTGTAAAGTTTTATTAAAATTGGCCAAGTCATTTAGGAGGAGATGTTGTTGGAAGAAAATGTTAACAGACGGACCCAGGACAAAGACCGGTCACAATACAGTAGCCCACCATAAGCTTATGACTCTGGTGAGCTAAAAAGCCGGTTTGTTTAACCCTTTACTCCATAGATATGACTTTTTGTCACATGCAACCAGTGTTGATCCAATCCAGCCTACACATCAGTATAGTCTGATCAGGATCTACACTGTTTTTGTTATAGGACAGAAATAACCTAAGAAATCTGAAAGTTAACAGTGTAGATCCTGATCAGACTTCACGGATGTACAGACAGTCTGCATCTACTGATCATATAGTGTCTATCCTAGAAGTGAGGACAGTGCTAATTATTGTATAGGAGGGGGGGGGGGATTTCTTTAAAAAGACAAAGAAGGAAAAAAGGTATCAATTTGATCATAAAATCACTTTTCGATATGATCCCCCACTTGTTTTCAAATCTTAGGATAGATGCTGTTACACATGACAAAAGTCGTATCTATGGAGTAAAGGTTTAAAAAATAATCAAACTTAATCGATATATTGGTAGGGTGAATAGCCCTAAAGTTACTTGGAGTTCAGTTTTCTTTTCAACCAGGTTTCACCTCTTATCAGGTTCATCAGGAATCTACATAATTATACAAAAATTATCCCTGAAATTTCAAGTACAAGTACACCTGAACATTCAAAAGGCAGATTGCCATTTGGACGACTAAAGGTAAATAATGTATAGCTGTAATTACTGACAGGTAAATTCGGTCAACAGCAAACCAATTTCTTTGTACCAAAAAGCTTTATAATTATATTGGAACCTGTAGGGGCCGAACAGACAATGGTCATCTAAATTATGCTCTACATATACAGTACAGTTAATTACCGTAACAGGTTTAAATCTAGTTAAATCTAGCACAAAAAAAGTGTACGGCAATTCAAACATGACCACTAATAGTTATAGTATTTATATTTCACAATGTCAAATTAACCCAGAAAAAAGAAAGGAGATACAAATAGTTTGTTGACCGCATTAAACTAGTTTGAAATCCAAGCAAATACCAACTCATTAAAATTTGGAAGCTCTGGCAATATCTTAAAAATTAAGGTAAAAATCTTCATGTTGATACATTAAATCATATAAAACAAAAACATCTTTGAAATTTATGATGTGCACCTACTCCCAAATTATCCTAAAATGCAACAATATAAACAACTTAAAATCAATTTCTGAAAAAAAAATAATTTATTTTTACTTTGCACGAGACCATTGACCAAAATTTGTTGCCTTATAAACATTTTGATCCTCGCTAACTATATCTTTGCATATATTGGATATTACGGTTCATGAGATTATCATGTTCCAAATCTAACACTGTTGCTCTGCTTTTTACACATCAGAACAACTGGAGTACTTAATGTCAGGCATCTCTCTGTCAAAAACATATCCCTGCCATGTAATTTATCATGTTATTAACTCACATTGACACATATCCTTCTATACATCATACAAATTCAGAAAACTGTTTGATTTATTTGATCTTGCCACTCCATGTAGCATTCTGAAGGAAAGTAGTTCTTACATTGATTACTTTGTTTTTTCGGGGGTTTGATTCACACATCAACTGTTCAGGTCATATGTGACTTTTCTAGTTTTTGCATATGGAGTAAGACTGATTGATTGATTGAATTGGGTTTAACACCATCGTGACACTTAAGAGGTCATATAGCGCCGACATATGGAGTAAGAATCTCTGGCCCCATGTTCACTTTTCAAATTCAGAATCAGGATCATATTTTAAAGATAATTTTCTTGTACGGTATTGCTTTAAGATTAAAATGATTAACAAAGGTGATCCAGATCATTGAAAAGAATAAAGATACAAACTTAGTTTAATATTTCGGTAATTATTGATGAGAGAAATGTATAATATTTATTTGATCCTTATAAAATCAGGATCAACTTCGGGATCTCTTTTAATATCAAAATTAACCCTTCTAATGCAAGTTGTTTTTTTAACAATTAAAGTCCTTTTTCTATAAAGCCAAAAATGTGTGTGTGTAACTTTCTGTTACAGTGGTTAAAGTATCTTAAATATCAAAAACAGCATGTAGATCCTGATTTTGATACTGATTTGAAAAGTTTTGTGAAAATTAGGTACTAGTTCTATTGACCTGTCACAAGCTAGCTGTGATAACTTCCTGACATAAAAGATTTATCCCCTGAACCAAGATTTGAACCTACAACCACAAAGCCATGATCCACAACCACATAGCAATGATTCACAATCACATAGCAGTGACCAACAGCCACAAAGCATTGACCAACAAACACATAGCAGTGACCAACAACCACACAACTGTGACCTACAACCACATAGCAGTGACCAACAACCACATAGCATTGACCAACAAACACATAAATGTGACCAACAACAACATAGCTGTGACCAACAACCACATAACAGTGACCAACACCAACATAACAGTGACCAACAGCAACAAAGCATTGACCAACAACCACATAGCAGTGACCAACAACCACACAGCAGTAACCAACAACATATAGTAGTGACCAACAACCATATAACAGTGACCAACAACCACACAGCATTGACCAACAACATATATCAGTGACCAACAACCACATAACAGTGACTAACAGCCAAAAAGCATTGACCAACAACCACATAGCATTGACCAACAACCACATAGCAGTGACCAACAACCACATAGCAGTGACCAACAAGCACATAAATGTGATCAACAACCACAGAGCTGTGACCCACAACCACATAGCTGTGACCCACAACCACATAACAGTGACCAACACCAACATAACAGTGACCAACAGCCACAAAGCATTGACCAACACCCACATAGCAGTAACCAACAACCACACAGCAGGGACCAACAACCACATAGAAGTGATACCACAATCACATAGCTGCAACCCCACAATCACATAACAGTGACCAACAACCACAAGACAGTGACCAACAACCACATAAATGTGACCAACAACCACATAGCTGTGACCCACAACCACATAAATGTGACCAACAACCACATAGCTGTGACCCACAACCATCTAGCCATGACCCACAGCCATATAGCTGTGACCCAAGTCAATAACTTTAACCCTGGAGCCCCCCCCCCCCCCATTACTGAAGAAGCTATAATTATTTTTAAGCATGTACAATATATCTTGTTCTTTCTCATAGCATTTCAGCTCCAAAATTAAGACCAACGGAGATTACCTATTTTCTTAATTACAAAAATTGTATCACACATGGACATATGCACCTATCAAAGACAACGCTTTCCAAAGAAAACCAAATAATTGATTTACCACAAATGCTATTGGTTACATAACAGACATATTTTCCCTTGTCTTTTGTTGGACTCCTAAAATTACACTTAAACATGCCACAAACGACTACAAAAAAAGTAAGAACACAATTTTTACTGTCCTTGTTGGTTTTAATAGAATTTTTTCTATTTGAATTGACCATGACCTCATTTTCAAGTCTAAAATGTATACATCTTTTTCTCTCTATGTGGCCTGTTTTTATGTGTTAAGGTAATTACAATAAATACCATAATTACAGAAGTGCAATAACAATAACAGTTTGTGAGTTCTGCTTTCTGCCCTCGTGCTCAAATGTCATGATGACCTTGTGCCTGATCTGATTTTAAGCATGTGTTCTTCAGAATTTTACCTCTCAGAATATATATATATAAATTATTCATACAGTGCTGTGTAATAGTAGCTGCTCTGCAAAAATATATTGTTTCACAGTTAAACACCCCACTTTTACAATTGGCAAATAAAAAACAGCAAATTGTGTTTTCCCGAGCTCACCATTTGTATGTTCTTTGTACAGTTTGCCACTGTATGGTCTTTTTTATCTATTTATAGTTTGTCATTTGTATGGTCCCTGTACAGTTTGCCATTTGTATGGTCTTTTTATAGTTTGCCATTTGTATGTTCCCTGTACAGTTTGCCATTTGTATGGTCTTTTTATAGTTTGCCATTTGTATGTTCCCTGTACTATTTGCCATTTGTAAGTTCTTTGAAAAGTTTGATATTTGTAATTTCCTAGTTTGTCATTTGCATGTTTCTTGTATAGTTTGCCTTTTGTCTGCTTATTGTCAAGTTTGCCATTAAACTTTTTGTAGTATTCTTGTTCACATAATATGTGTATTATGCTGATTGCATACCATGCACCATCAATAAGTACTACTTGATTTCAGCTAGAATGTATCAAATTTACTAGAACCTCTCATAAACATAGATGATAGAATAGTCTGGTACCAAATCTCTACACAGTACTGCGCAGAATTTGTCTACCAGAAAACTGCAAGTTTTATCAATTACACATTCTTGCACAACTATACATGTGCTGATGTACAATATGTTTAAGGATAATATATCATTATAAATCATGAATATTAAGATGGACAAAAACCTTTATATTCATATACATAGTTATTACCTTTAGTGGATTCAACACAAATTGGAGCTGGTGTCAAAGAAGAAGTGCCTGAAAAGTGAAGTAACACACATCTTTCAGATACCAAATGTATTCAAATCAAATCATTCGAACAAAGATAGAGTAAAATTGCATTCAGTATCAGGTGACATAAAATGAAATGATTTGTTTGCTTTTTAGTGTCTTAGGCTCCCTTCAAGAGTATTCTCTTTATTTCAAAGCAGTCAAGAATATTTCCTGGCATTACCCTTTTTTTCCCCCAAGATATTCATACAACCTAACCCTGTTTATTGGATATCTTAATTAGTTCTTACCAGCACCTTAGCAAGAAACAGAGAGCCTTCCCACTTGAAACTTCTGTTGGAGACAAGAGACAATGTCACAATCATGAAAATCCCTCAGAAGGGAGAATGAGACCAGACTGGGATTGAACCAGCGACCACTTGGTTGGCAGGCACATGCCTACCAGTCTACATCAAAGACATGTGTATAAAATGCAATGTTCCCAATATTATAAGAATCTGTCATAAGTATTCATGCAGGATAGGAATATCCCAACAAAAGGTCAGAAATCTACACAAGCACGAGGTTTTACTTAATTAATATAATTTTATTTTGATTGTTGATTTCACAAATATTTCTGTAAATCAGATTATCAGTTATATATTTGAAAACAAGACACAATTACACAAATCATACTTCACAGTAACACTCTTAATGTGTTTTTGCTGGATTTAGGTTAGAACATATGGAAATATTGTTTGAAACCCATGCTCGACTGCCCATACACAGTCACAGTTTATTTTTGATCAAGCATATTAAGAATTTAAAGTACAGAACAGTAAACAGCTGATGTCAACTGACAACCAGTGAAGAGAGTCAGTCACAGTGTTCCAGACACAGCTTGTTTTGGCCCAAATGAGATATCTTTTTATGACATAGATAAAGATCAGATATTTTTCTATTGGTTTATTAAGTATCATGTCTCCTGTCATGTGATTGATTGTTGAGCATGTTTGGACAGTTTAGAATCAGAGCTACAACAAATGCTGAACCCATGTTTCTACTGAAGATTTTAATAACGTTTCAATTAAAACTAATCAGGTTGAAATAATTGCAAAGCAAGCTCTTATAACTTATATTAATCATTCCTGTAGGCGCAGAATGAAGAATTTGTGTGGTCTATAAATGTTGGAAGAAACCGTCTTTTACAAAAAATTATTATTTGACATGTATGGTAAAAGTAATATATTCTTGAACAAGAGGCAAAACCAACAAACAAACAAATTTAACCATGAAAAAATGATGACATCAAAGTTTAAGTGTAACAAACAATATGATATATAACAAATCTTGGTTGTTGGAAGATAAAACCAAAACATAGTTGAATCACTAAAAGATAAGTTGGGCTTCTTTTTTTGTATATTCATCTAAATTTCACTGATATTTCAAGAATAATGCTTGAATATTTGAATACTTGACATAAAAATTTTAAATCATAAAAGTCACCTTTTATTGCCATCTCTGTTATTAAGCATACATATTTCAGGGATGTTTTCTGAAAACTTAAATTTTTAAAATTTCCAAACGATGGAGCTGACAGTTTACCTTGAGCATATCCGGACAGTTTGTAGGCCAGCTCGATGTAACCTTGATACTCTATAGGATAGACGCGTACTTTTGATGTGTACACCGGCCAGGGTAGCTCTACTGTGGCTTGTTCACTCCCACTGGAGAGTCCAGTTGAAATCTTGTTGTTGTCATAATTTGTTTGTACCTGAAACTTATGAGTTAATCGAGATAACTGTCCCAGAAATCTATAATTTCTTAATTATTCATTTTA
This sequence comes from Nuttallia obscurata, assembly GCA_032358795.1. Classification (NCBI taxonomy): domain Eukaryota; kingdom Metazoa; phylum Mollusca; class Bivalvia; order Cardiida; family Psammobiidae; genus Nuttallia; species Nuttallia obscurata. The sequence goes on along the minus strand of JAULCC010000018.1, from coordinate 3,240 downwards.
TATTTTTTACTTTGTAGTTACAGAGTGATTGGACTACCACAAAGATGCATTAAATCATGATAATAGCCAATGATACATGAATTGAAAACGTGAGCCAATACATAACAATCCTGTTAAAAAAATATTTGATATACATTAAGACGATTCATAGTTGTATCCCATACAAGTCAAGATATTATGGTAATAGGCAATGCAATTATTTTTTTAAAATACCAACGCTGTGTACAGAAACCTTTCCTCATGAAATAAAAGACCACATCTTAATTCCTTAAGAAACTTTTGTTCATGGAATATTAGAATTGTTCTCATGGAATAACATACATTTTCTAAAGGAATAAGAGACCCTGTTTCCATGGAAAGAGAGACCTTTTTCTAATGGCATATTGGACCTTTCTCTCATGGAATAAGAAATATTTGTTCATGGAAGAAGAGTCTATTTCTCATGAAATAAAGAGGCCTTTTGTCATGGAAGAAGAGACAATTTGTTGTGGTTATAAAAGACCATTTCTCATGGAATATTAGTCTTTGTCTCATGGAATTAGAGATCTTTTTTCAGGGATAATTAGAATTTTACTCATAGAATATGAAACCTTTTCTCATGGAAAAGTATTCCCTTTTATCTCATGGAATAAGAGAGTTTTTATCAAGGAATATTATATCTGCAATAAAACATTTTTGCATTATAGATATTTTCCGTATTAAGTCCATACCCATGATCCAGATGTAGCATTCCAGTAGTGGATGTAAAAAGATTTCACATAATTGCCTGAAGATGGGCCACCCCTGAGCTGTATGGATGTGACATAGTAATCCTGAGACAGTCTGGCTTCTAGGTATTGTGATCCAATAGAGGTGGGACGCCAAGACTTTGTATTTGATGCACCAAGACTTCCATAAATGTATGAGTAACTTGAATGAGAGGAGCTGGCAGACATAGTCGCAGAAAGTTCTACTTCAGATTCACCTGAAATCATTGTATATAGAGATGTACATTTAGAAATAACTGCCTTTTTGTATCGTCACTTATAAGCACGCTTGAAGAACATGTGTTAATTTTCAAAGCAGAGCTCTCACCATGATTGGAGACAATGTTTTATTTCAGTTTTCACAATAGAGCTCTCATCATGATAAACAGAATTAATAGTGTCATTGTATCCCTTCCCTAGCAATATTTTTCCATATTAAACTGGTACCTTTAAAGGCGACCCATTCACAACTGCCAACAGATCCATCACAATTTTGAATTGGTTCAGGTAAAACAACCCTTCAACATTTGCAATAGTCCTTAATAACACATGCAAATGTCATTTTATTTAAACATAAAATGCAAAAATATCTATACTCTGTGTTGTAAACATTATACAAACAACATGTTGTTTTGTGACCAATATTATTGTACTGAACAAAGTAGAAAAAAAATAAAGTAAGAAAATTAGAAAATATTGTTACCCTACACATACCCTTATTTTTATCAGGTATTTAAAAGTATAAATAACCTACCTGCCAGTCCACCATCTATGTAAACCTGGCCATCAAATCTGTTGCTGTTGTGTCTAATTGCAACCCTGCCTCCACCGCCTCCTCCACCTGTACCAAGACCACGCCCACCTCTAGCAAAGACAGCCCCAGTTCCTTGTATTTCATTTGCATCTATCAATATACCACCTCCACTTCCACCTCCTGATCCAGCTGCTTGAGCGTCTCCTCCATTACACTTTATGACACCATTAATGGTCATCACATTTTTTGCAGTGAGTTTGATAGATCCTCCGCCAAGACCTCCGTTTCCTCCACCCCCACTGCTCCCAGCTGTTGTGCCCACATCAACGGATCCATAGGTTTGGGATTCAAACTTGGTCAGGAACATGTTGGCTGGACTGCCCCCACGGCCTCCATAGCCACCTGCAGTACATCAATATAAATGTCCTAAAATATCTATAATCTTTCAATGCATTAAATTGGGGGTAGGTGCATTTTGGCATTCTGTGTTGCCTGTGGTTTTATTTTACATAATTTAATCAATATCACCCAAGGGGCCTCAAAAGATCTGATCAGATAACTATCCAGTCTAAGGCAATTCTTCTGGTTGAATACACAGTGCAGTTTACAGCCTTCAGGTATTCTTATCTGCTAGCATTTAGTTGCAGTCATACCATTACACCAACATGGATCCATTTCATTTTTTCTTAAATTGCCTGTTCCTGTAGATCTTAAGTATGTATCTTTATGTGCACATATGTTTAGCTGAAAAATCTCACATACAGAGTTACTGATTGAAATATTCCAGTGAGAATTAAGTATCAATGCACGGATAAAATTTTATAATGTTACTAAGAGGAAACCTGATTTCATGATAAGCTAATTACACTGATATTGTAAGTGTCATGACTAATTTCACCTTAAGTATATTCATTTTATATGCTCTGTGACCTTATTACCAGTGTTTACCTTGAAACCGGTGCAATAGTAGTAGTACACTTTGATCGTTCATGACTGAATACAAAATTGAAGAAATTGATAAGGGATGACAGATACTTGTTGCATGTTTAATATATTTTCTTTCTGTGTGTGCGTTTTGTGAATTCAGCCTATTTAATCAAGCGTTCACATTAAGCAAAATATGGTATCTTTGCAGCAGGCCTGATGATTTTCCTTCCAAAAATAAGATTCACTGGTCAAAGAGTATATTTGAGTGCAACATTTAAATTTTTAACATTTGAAAAAAATAAATATGCCTTTAATTTTGTATCTGTCTTTAAATATATGTTGAAAAGAGTGAGATTTTGGAGTGGCTACCACTAAGATTTAAGATGGCATACAATGAAGGAAAAAATATAGTGTACAGTACTGATGGTACTTCAAACAAATCTACTGCAATTGGTATCATACCCATATCTTTTAAGCATGTAAAGGTAAAAACTGGTGATTTTTTATTGTTGTTTTATTTAGGCACTTTATTTGTCGCTTTGTTAAAACATAAATTCTCCATACTGTAATGAAACTTACATTTCATGGTCAAATGTCAGATCTGTCCCTAAAAGCAATTTATATTATTCCAATGAAGATAATCAAATGAAATGGGTATATATAGCATGTAATATATATTAACAATTTTACAGGATTGTTTGTTTGTCAAGCTTGGTTAGGATAAATTGGAATGGAAGTATACTGGCGCCTCGTATACCCGCGGTACTTGTCATTAAAGTTAAAAATATTAAAGCTTAAAACAAATAATCTAAA
>JAULCC010000008.1:3230-14082 GCA_032358795.1 Nuttallia obscurata | reverse complement strand
CAAGATTTGGCCCAGAAAATATAGCTAATGGTATTTATAGGGTCAATTAGATCATGGTCTGTACTGTTAGTTTGCCAGGGAATCTATATTAACATGAGTTTTTCCTACACTGTAGAATGTACTGATCTTAAGTGAACGATGAAAGAGTTACATATGACTATACAGTACAATAAGGGTTTAAACATCAAAACCAGCAGGGTAGTAATGACACCAATGATTTAAAAAGAAACTGAAGACTGTGATAAAGACATTGCATTAGGCCAATTTCTATTGGTTAAAATAAAACATAATAACATAAATGGCTATCATCATATCTTGTATGGTTCATGTAAAAAACGACTGTCTCCCATCTGTCTGCTTGGTCTAATTGTTTATCATTTACAGGGGTATTTTTTGGAGAAATGTTGTATTTTGTCTGATACAAGTCATTATAGCTACCTTAATATATCTCTCCTACAGGAAATTAAGGTGTAACTGTTTGCAGATGGTGGAAGACTTTCTTTCTCCCACATGTGACAAGTCAGTTTATGCAATCTTAACTCTTAGCCTGCTGAAAAATTGTCGTCTGCTGAAATTGTCGTCTGCTTGGATTTAAAATTCATCGGATTCACCTAATATTTAGAGAAACACTTGGCTGAGTGTCAAACAGCTTGGCATCTAATCTGAATCCAAGCTGTTTGCAAAATCTATCACAGTAGTGCTTAGCAGGCTAAGGGTTAAATGTCATTTGTAGTATCATTAATAAATATCAAGTATAGGAATCATCCAGAGTACTGTAGCTGATGATCTCAAATAAATTTGGCTGCAGCTAAGGGAACCACATATGTCCTTTGGTGGGAGATTTTGCATGTGCCATTTGTTTGCAGTTGATCTAAGAAAGAAACTGCTGATAAAAAAATGACTGATAGCATTGGTGCATATAAGGCAATAACATTTCAGTACATGTATATACCATGATGCTTTAACAGTTTGTGAATAACATTTATTATTTGCTTATGTTTTCATTTTTTGATAAGTTTAAGGTGAAGAACATTTATGTTAATGCATAACAAACTTTGAAACATGAAACTTGAAAAAAATTACAGTGTAATACTGATTTAAACTTGTTTGCCATTGAATGCTTATATATAGATTACTTCTCCCACAGTATTACATGGTGTGTGTTTTGAAGTCACAATGATTTCTTAGCTTTGAACTCAACTACTTGCATTTTGAAAAAAATTTACTAAAGGGTTTGCTAGTGTGCTAGTGAAGTTTGAGCCTAGCAACTAATAGTACTTTGTAAACTGTATTCATCATTTAAAAGAAATTCTAAGCCTTACAATGTTAAAACTTTTGAACTCTACCATCTTTCTCAAAAGACCAGTCAATTTAATATGTTTAGAGAAATTTCATGTGATAAATTTTCAATGGTAAACAGTATAAACACAGATGATACAGCACCAATAATAGCCCTTTGATTTTGGTCTACACTGTTTGAAGCTTGCAGTCTACTTGTTTGTTGCATTCAAAGGGTCTTTCAAAAAAGTCTTTTAAAAGTAAAGTTAGCATTTAAGTGTCCACTGGCTACCTTTAATACACCTGTGACATGGTAAACTGGTTAATTAAACCATGCTATAATCCAGATGTTTTATTGCCAATGTTTAAAATATTTTTTGGTGATCACCTGAGTTTTGTTTTCACATAAAGTGTAGACTAGTAGCAGTTTTGCATTAATAATGATTCAATTCTCCTTCAAGGGTTGTGTGTTGATGGTAACTTTCTAATTCTGTCATTAAAGACGTGGAGTGGAAGGTCTAATCACTCAGCCAGGGAATAATGAACCCTAAGTAATATCTGCTTTGAGTTGAAGATTTATCTATGAATTCATTAAAGAAACGGCAGAGGCTATACTTGTGAGAAACTAACTACTATATGACCACTAAGCACAATGTTTTAGTGACAATCTGGACTGTTGTTGCCTCTGATTTCAACTGACTTTGCTGGTAATTGTTGATGGCATTTCCAAAATGAGTAGACCTAGTTCACACTGATAAGGCCATGATTATGATACAGATCTTGTGTAATTTACTCACTCCTACAAAAATTCATTCTTCAGAACTTGAAATGGACGGACCTAATTTTGAAATAAAAGATTCTGGTGAAGAAATTTGATAGGCAAAAACTTTGTACATAAACATAACCTGAGAATAATTTGTACAATTTGCTTTTCTCTATAATATAGTACACATGGTAGTTGGCGAGACAGCAGTTTGAGCTTGTAGATAGTGTAGAACTAGACCAAATCGCTTCTATATGAACTATCTGTGCAAGTCTGTGCTGTAGCTGTGACTACTTTTAAAAAAAATAAAGTAGTAATTTTAAGCTAGAGTGGAATGAACTGCATGCAAAGAATAAAGGCAACATTCATAATGTCTGTCCAATGTACTAAAGGTTTATGCAGCCAAGAAGATACAGAATAGCATAGTTAATATAGGCTAGTTTTATGTTCTTCCATGGGTTTGTATATTTTATAATATGTTTACGCTTTAAGAACTACCAACTTCTTTGTTGTTCTGAAGATATGTATCAGTTATGATTGTCTGCATTTTGCATTGTTTAGATTTGACTTCACTTGCAAAAAATATATATAATGTTTTTTGTTTGTTTATTCAAATGGCAGAAACCTTTATCATTGAAATGTTTATCTTTACTTAATTTGTATTTCTGATGTGTTTTTTGTTTTCCTTAACAGCTGTTTTGATTTTATTTTTTGTTTGTTATATAAATGCAGAGCTCCAGATAGGATGCGTAACACAGAAATTTATCAAGTCTGTTTTCCATGTTTCTCCACTAAACCTTATCTTGTGGGTACTCTTAAGAACTGCTTCGGCGAGGCAATTCTTAAGAGTACCCACAAGATAAGATTTGGTAGAGAAACATGGAAAATAGTAACCAAATTCTCAAAGTACTCGCCTTATCTGGAGCCCTGAAATGATCACATGCTCATTTTTCCAAACTAACCAAGTATTGGCCCCTGACCTGTTTATTTGGTTGGCTCTCATCATGTAGAGAGATGGTGAATGGTTTGTAGCTATCTTTTTGTACATGTCATTATCAACACTAACTGGGTATGTGCCCGTGTACTGGATATTAAAACCACCATCTTTAAAACATCACGATTTGTACTAAAAAATATTTATAGGAAGAGAAATATGTGTAAAGTGAAATTATTCAGCTGACGAAAAAAAAAATTAAGCTTCATGCAAGTTCTTAACCTAAAAAATCACAGAATAGTCCAAATAAAATTGATCAGTATAAAAATGGTATGTCAAAAATATTTACCATAAAATGGATAAGGGAGATAGGTGGGTGTGTTTATTTGTTTGACTTGATAATTCGTGTCTACATAGAACTTAATTGAGAAGAGGGTTATGTTGTAATAAAACTGATACTAACTTCAAAAGTATACTGTTTAAAGGAATTTTAATCAACTCACACATTATTATTTACAAAACAATTACACACAATACTTCCTCTACAGTCAACTGTATTTACTGCACCTAAATATCCTCACTATGATATGTGTGCTCTGATCTTTGTTACTACTTCATACTCCTGTATAAGCATTGTTTGTGTAGAAGATATTTGTATGCTAGAGTTACTGCCAGTAGAGAGATACTTTTGGCTAGATGGCTGTAGAAACCTTCCCCCCAGTCTAAACAGAAATCCATGTAAATGGCACTTAGAATTATTTCAGGTGAAAGACTTGAGGCTTCTGTGTTGTTACCTGAAGTTGAACAAATTACATTAATTGACTTACAAGATTTAGACTTGCATTAAATAGAATAGGGTGAGAGTATTATATCAGCTGCTATTACAGGGGATATTGATTATTGATGACATCTACCTGTTGGTTGTATCATTTCTATAAAGTTTCAAGATATTTGTCTGCTAAATAATGGGGAAGAATTTCTTGTGATTTGTAGAAAAAAGGTCTTATTAAATAAATAGGAAGAAAAAATGCAATATTTAGCAGTATATATTGGTTTTAGGTACTAACTGTGTCACTAGAGTTCAGGGAAATTGAAAGGAATGAGAGATAGATGATTTTGCTGCTGATGATGATGAAATGTTAGAAATGTGAGCTTAATGCATGGGATATATTTGCCAGTGACGTTTATACTAAACCTTACTAAACTCCAAGCCACTCTGCTAATGATGACTTTGATGCATGGTGTTTAAAGTTTTAGCCTATTATGTTACTCCAATACTCTACCTGTACTTATGTCACAGGCACATACACCTAATAGATAACCCTCACACATTAAAGATTGGTTAGAGACAATGGATATACTGCACTCAACCTGCTTGCATTGTATTGTTAGTAAAGAAACATAAAAAACAAACCCCATCTTATAAATTGTTTGCAAAATTTTATTAGTGTCTTTACCAAAAAAAAATGAAAATACAAGAATGAATGGAATTGATTAATTTGATGGCCAAGAGGCAATTTGTAGCACAGATATTTAATTTTCATTTGAAATAACTTTCAGGAGTAGTTAGGGATATAATGTTTGTTATTAAAGGAGTCGGATGGAAGTGGGTGGGGGCGACTTAGAATATACACTATTTTGAAATATATTAGGACTAGTTGTGGGAGATTTCAAGGTGGTATTCAATTTTTTATTCACCTGTAATAAGATAAGAATAAATCGAAAAAGTTTTTTTCGTTTGTTTTTTTTTGAAGTATTTTCATGAGTTGATATTCCTGTCTTTCCATTCTGATAACTCTTTCATTACATATCATAGTTAAATATTCACTCTGCTTTTTGTATTGAAGTTCAAGATTACCAAAACGTCAATATATTTTATATGATTTTTTTCCTTTTGGTTCTTAGCATGTAACAGCTACTTCTGTGTTTACTTCAAACAGGCAAAATTTGGCGTTTTTCTATATTTGCCCAAATTTTTGTTAGGTGTTTTTTTCTCAACATATGCAAGACTGCAACATAAAGCTTATAATAAGACAGCTATATAGCTATGGTGAATTTTTATTATAATCCTTTATAATCTAATTAATTGACCAAATACCAGAGCCAGCTTTTATCTTATTCTTACTGATCATTTAAAACTATCTTATATGGTGGGGAAAGAAACATTAGCTCTTAACCATTTGGTTGAAGTAGTTATTTTTTTAGGGTGGGGAAAATGATTTTGTTTTGGGTTGGGAAAGAAGTGGATCAGCTAATTTAACTTTCTGTAGTTTTGTCTGTACTTTTAACTTATAAACTTTTAACATCTCAGCATGCCTCTAAAATAACTCTGTCTCAATTAAAAAGCTTTTAAAATCAAGGAAGAGTAACTTAATATAAAACTCTAAAGGTTACAGTTGGTGCAATTAGAGATTGTGAGACGGAGAACACGTTAGAGGGATAATGTTACGTATTGATAATGACATGGTATAATTAGGTATCATTCACTTCCAGGATATCTCCCTGCAGTGACTCTGAGAGCCAGCCAATACTAATTTTGTCCCCTGGTTCTAATTTTCAGCAAATTGTTCCGCAGGTCCATAAATGAGGGTCAACGGGATAGCGGTGGAATGGGTGTTCACAGTGTGGGCGGGACCCCGGGGCAGGCGGGTGGCCAGGGTGATGCTGTGAAGCCCCGCTCTCTAAGATTTACATGGAGCATGAAGACGACAAGCTCGATGGATCCAAACGACATGATGAAGGAAATACGCAAAGTGTTGGATGCAAATAACTGTGATTATGAACAAAGAGAAAAATTTCTTCTATTGTGTGTCCATGGGGACCCTAATACAGATAGTTTAGTGCAATGGGAGATGGAAGTGTGCAAGCTGCCCAGACTGTCACTCAATGGAGTACGCTTTAAGCGAATATCTGGCACTTCCATAGGGTTTAAGAACATTGCTTCTAAAATTGCCAACGAGTTAAAACTTTGATAATGTGATGATAAGAAATATTTTGTGAATTTCTAATCATGTTCGTCATTTTAAATTGTGTGAAATGAGATTCTAGTGGGCAGTATAATGTGAATTGAAAATACTGCATACTAGTTAAGGGGGTTTGAGAGCTACATTGGACTAAGCTTGATCTGCACAGGAAGATCGGGCAGTTTGAAGGCTTGGTCTGGGCCCCAGCATATGGTTATGGGAAGTTGTACTCAGAAAAACTCTGTGATTTTTTTTTATCAAAGACTTGATCCAGATTGGTGTATTTTGATAGTGTGAAGGACCAATGGGTACGTTGCGTAAAAACAGCGTGTGTGTCGTCACACGGAATGTGTTCTGTATTGCCCAGAAATGCCAGGTGTGTATTGCAGATTGTATTATCCCAGTCTTAAGCAAATGTTTGTATCAAAATCAGACATACTGTAGCGACTCGATTAGACTGCAAGGGCACATCACTCTGTGAGGAAAGTTGGCCAGGTATAGCACAGGTATTGTGATGAATAATGGACTGGGAGTCAATGAATTGTAGTTAATTGATATTGTCCTTCATCTCAGTATGTCCTAATTAAGTATGCTGTGCACATCTGGTTGCAAAGGATGGGGAAAGGTAATAGGTAAATGTTTATGATGTTAGGAAAGCATAGTCAGTTTCTATAGTCTTGTGTTACTGGTAATATTGGGTACCCACCCCTCACCTACCTAAGTGTTAGCTGTTTCCTCTGATAATTAAATGTGATACAAACATTATCATCTGTGTAGACAGATGTTCTGTTTTTGATACTGACAAATTTGTTAGAATTTGTTATAAAGTAGAGGCAGGGTACTGTTATGTTCTGTTGATTTTCTCCCATGATGTCAAGGGAGGTAAGTCATAGTCCTTTAAATTCTAGTATCCAGCTGGACCATTTTTGTTTATCATCATACATTACTAGGGTTTTACTTTGTGTATATATTGTAAATATGGTGTAAAATAATATATATCCAGTAAATACTATTTGTACCAAGTAACTTAAACTTTAAAAATTGAAAAAGCAGATCATGTATAGAGACACAGGTCTTTTTAAAGTTGAAACCTTTGGTGAATAGTGGTTTCCTGTTGGAATTACTTTTCCATTTCCTCAAGTATCATGTATTTATAGGATTGACCATGGGAATAACTGCATTGTAAGGATTTCAAAGTAAACTTAACAGTGGGATATACTAAGGAATGTCTCTTTCGTGGTACATATTAACTATTATATGCTTATGTGTGTCAGACTTGCTCAGTTAAAATCTCATCTCAAAATGCCAGATATATGGTATCTTGACAGAGGAGAAACAATGGCATTGAATTGAAATGTACTTATTACTAGCAGAATTACTGGAAATATTTATTTGTTCCATTTATCATACCAACAGGTGTTTCCCTGTAGTATGCTATACCCCTTGTGTTGTCTATTTCCGTTGAAGTTAACCTGTCACAAATGTTGAAAAGTATAACATGTATCATAGTCATACACACATAATAATTAGCATATTTGTTTTTTGTCAAACAGTATTGTTTTTAATCTCCCAGATATCCTTAATTGGGGTTTAGGTTTTAAAGCTATTCACCACGGCTGCATGTACAGTTAGAAGTATTTAAAGTAATTGTTTAGTTTTCAATATACCACACTTTTATATCATACTGGTAAGGTACAGTTGGTTTTTCGAAATCTGTGTGTAAACCTTTCTCAGATTTGAGAACATTGGCATAATTATTTTAAGTATATACCGGTATGTTAAGGGATTTATTTTTCTCATGTGAAGTCATTGGCAACTGACATAGGTAGATAAGATGCCGTGGTTTCAGATTTTAATGATAATGACCATAGCATTAGCATTTGAACAAACATAACTGGTTGTTAGTTTTTGATAAGCCATCACTGGTAAAGTCCAGGTGATGTTGGAGATTTACATATTGTCAGCCTTAGGGATAAGGACTTTAAATCTCTTGTCATACTGCAGAATAATGTAAAACAATAGATGTAAGAAAAAAAAACCTTTAATGGATTTATTGTTTACAAAACTTGGAACAGACCTGAATTCTCTGTTGTATGCAGTTATCTTTCCTATTATGTCTGCAGTTATCTTTCCTAAAATGTTCACTTTTAAACATTTTATTTCATTGGCTATAATTTATCACAAGAGGCTAATATTTATGTGTTTATACTTGACAGTCATTAGGTAGTGATAGTTTTTATTCTATGTTGACTCTCTTTACTAAATCATAAATTATTGCTTTTATTATGAAAACTTTTGAGAATTGTTGTTGAAATGCAGTCAGTGTGTTACAATATTAAAAGGAGAAAAAGTTCCTTTATTTGAGGTTGTTGATATGTAAATGTCTATTTGAATTTTTCTTTCTTGATGGAAGAATGCTTTTAAACTGACTTTTGTGCTTCTGATGATGCATGTTTGTATGTGATAATATTGCTAGCTTGTTAATCAGTTACTAGTTTTTACAAAAGTACTATGATATTGAATTGGACATATGTAATAGAAATTTACCGTCAGAATTGTGCTGTTTTAAAGGAATTTTATTTTTTTTTGCTCATTAGGTTGACTTCATACAAAGCTTTCAACCGGTTTATCCACTGGTCTGTGTTTATTTCTCTCATAGATTACATCTAGCTTTGGGTCTATTGGAAATATCATTATAAGGATTATGTGAAATGATTTCTTGCGTTATGTATGGTCTATCACTATTGTTTGGTTATCATTTGTCAGGGGGCTTGCTCATGTACTGCAGGTTGACGGTATTATTATTTATTGGGGTCCTTCTACCTTTGTGCACAGAGTTTATGTGACATTTTACCTCAGAATTAATATTTCAAGACATAAGAAAGTTATACTGATGGTTCTGCAGGTAAGAATGGCAGTAGTTTGATGGAGAATTTGACTGACAGTGGTGACTAAAGTGAATCCGTACATATGGTACTCAGAACTTACACTCATAAATAAAACCTTTGGAGAAATCACATGATGTCAGGGACTTTAAACTTTTATATGAGGTTTTTGCTAGTTTAAGGTTAGCTGTATAAAATGTGGTGTCTTGAGTTAAAACACATCAACCCTTTGTCTTATATAGTCATATATATAGACTTGGCTGGCTTAGGTTAATTTATTTTCATAGTGATTAACTATATCTTGCAATGGATATTGGTTTTCCGTCATCTGAAATTTTCATTACACTGTGACTCATAGCAGTTATGTCAGACAGACATTAATGCCTGACCTGCATTCGTCTTTCTCTTAGAATAGAATAGTAATGCATGATAACTCTTCAAATTCCATGTAGTTGCAATAGCTTTATGTAACTGGGTCATTTAGGCTGATAATACCGGGCAATTAATAAACCTGTCTTGAGATATATTGGTATTCTGATATTGGACCTAACTGCCATGGTATTTTGTACAGTGACAGAGAGTCATAAGGCTTACCACTTAGCTATAGCATAGGACCCATATGGTATGTGGCAGATGTTCAGTATAATGACTTAATCAATCCATTCAGATACTTGGCTGGAATCAAGGAATTTTTAGACTGAATTGTGATTGGTTGGCAGGTATTATTGTCTTACCAGGATCCACAATTTGTTGTAGGAAGAGTGTTCTCTGTAAGACTCGCCTGAATTACCTGATCTACCAAAGTAAAGTTAGGCACTGGTCATTGCTAAGAAACCTATGTTTTGGAAACTAGGTGTCTGTGGTTTATAAAGGGATTAATCTCAGACCCTTGGATCCGACCTGGTGTGATTTTGGAAAATTGGATCCCTTGAAAATTCATTAGACTGATGGGGAAGGAAAGATGGAAGAGTTGACATTAAGAAATCAGCACTTTAAGGGTTCATATGCAAAGCCGTTATCTAACTTTCCTCTTGCCATTTTACCATATACAGTAGCCCAGACACTGCACGTGCCATTGTTGTATATGTTAGTCTCTCACATATCAGCATGACTGCAGGATGAACAATCAAAATAGCACAACTGCTTGATAATCAAGTGTTGACATTGTTTTCATTTTCCAAATGCTCATTAGATTTTTCGCTTTCTTCATTCATATGAGGTTAATTTTCAGTAGTAGTAGTAGAACTGATGTCAAGTTTATAAAGGTAAGCCATGGCTCCAGAAGCATTTGTAGTTGGAATTTAGTCTTTGAATTGGCTATTGCTTGAGGAGATTATAGGTGAAACTACAAAGTTATCTGAAATGAAACAGTTTTATTGTGTTCAGATGTGAATTTCATCGTGTAAAATGAAGTCAATACACTTTTCTTGCTGTTTTTTTTTCACAGCTAATAAGGCAAGAGTCATTCTAGTACTAATTAATGCATGGCGGTGCAGTATGTTGCAGTGAAATCCGATGTTGAGGCTTATTTTTAAAACTGCTGAAAAGTTCTGATGTGAGAAGGTGTTTGTGAGTTCAGTAGAATCTGTTCAGATTGTTTAAACATGTTTAAGGATTCAAATAAATAATAATATAAGCTGATCTTAATAACATGGAAATAGATGGAGAAAGTAAATGTAAAACATGTTATCAAGTTCATTTTTGATTTATTTTTTTAACCATCAGTATATGCATCTCTATGTATAGAGTGGCTGTCATCACTGCTTTGTGTGCAAGATTTTTTTAAATATTAATCACCATAACAATTCCAGCTGTGTCAAGAAGAAAGTCGTCGCTCTTGTATTGTCAGAAAAATAGGACTTGCAACTATTTTCAGTATGCCAGTCAGGGCTTCAGATAAATTGAGTATTTTGAGAAATTTGGTTACTGTTTTCCTTGTTTCTCTACCAAACCTTATGAGTACCCACAAGATAAGGTTTGGTGGAGAAACATGGAAAACAGACTTGATGAATTTCTGTGATATGCATCC
>JAULCC010000004.1:18841-39873 GCA_032358795.1 Nuttallia obscurata | reverse complement strand
TTATAACTATATTATAACGTTATAACTATATTATAACGTTAAAACACTATATAATAACGTTAAAACACTATATAATATTGTTATAACTATATAATAACGTTATAACTATATAATAACGTTATAACTATATAATAACGTTATAACTATATTATAACGTTATAACTATATTATAACGTTAAAACACTATATAATAACGTTAAAACACTATATAATAACGTTATAACACTATATAATAACGTTATAACACTAGGGAAACCCCCAAAATATGCACGGAGTCAAAGCTACCGGACAATAGTTTTCCAGTCTGATGTAATGATAAACGTACACTCAGTAGTTTGCCTCGTGTTGCCAAATCTATTTGTATCTTACGACGAATATTTCAGGCATTAATGGAATATTTTTAATGATTCCAAAAAAGTCTACGACAAATGTAACTACTACAACAAACGCCTTTGCCGGATCCATTTGTATCTTTTTCTCTTCTGTCTGATTCGCCCACCATGTCCGATATTTGCCCGTATCCCACGATCACCTCTGCTGGCTCGCCGCTTTGTATTGTTCTCCCTTACGACCATCGCTGTACTCAAGTGTTCGCTTTCCGCAGTTGTTCCGTGAGATGTCTCTCCTTCCTTTCTCCACAATTGTGGAATCTACTCTGCTTTTTCAGTCATGGCAGCGTTATTTCGGACGCATAGTGACAAACCGTGTCACAAGTCATAGCGGGCTACTGATTATTCTAACTTACATTTTAAGCTTCTCAGACAGTATTTTTCAGTTTTATTTTTTTTACATCTCGTAGAGGTGGGAGACACTGAAAAGAGGCTATGAAATTTTCAGCCGGCCCGGGATTTTAACCCCTGACCTCTTGATCGGTAGTCCGGCGCGTTAACACCACCACTCCACCCTTCATTTGTAAATTTTATTAAATGAATGTCTTTTTTGCATTTTGAACTCAAATAAGAAAAAAATATTATATTTCACAAGCTAAAAAGAGAAAAGTTCTTCCCCAATACTAAACGAGTATTGGTCAGCATGCGCATATCTTTTTTTACAATTTTATTTTTACACTCAAATTGGATCCATTATTTAATATATACTATTTCATGGTGTTTCGTGGTATTATTATGTGGCATTTTATTTTACTGATACTTGTAGTGTTTTGAATTAATGCGTCCTAGCAATATTTCACATATATGTAAATGGCATATATGTAATTGACTTTGTCGATATTGCCAATGAAAATTGAACTGAATTGACTGTTTATATAGGTGTTTGAATAGCGGTAATGAAAACCTTTGTTTGTTTAGTGTTTTTATTTACATCACTTTCAGAGAGAGAGGTATATGTAAGTGGATTCAGATAAATCATCTGTAGAACTCTCGGGTTCTATTAAGTGCTCAATGTAAAGCACTGATACATGGGGGACTGAATCCCGGCTGGTCATTTTACCATGACACCGACGAACCAGTCGCAATGATAGTCCCGAACTCTCAGTGCATAGGAAGGAAAACCATTACTACCAGTTTTATAGTATTTGGTTTGACGCGGCCGCGGACAAACCCACGGCCTCCCGCACAAGAGGAAGACCTTTGTATGGTTTTCAAAAAAACACAAAAGGAACAACTGCTGCTTGTTTATTTTGTTTTATATTGAATCGATTCAGTATTCAGTTGTACATTCTTTTAGCTTTACATCATGGTTAGGAATACAAGACACACGTCAGCAAATTACACATCAGAATGCGTACGTCATAGATACAAATTGCCGGAAGACAGATCGATCAGGCGTTAGCTAATGAAAGTCTCTTAAATAATGTGCGTTGAACGTCGAATTTTGGAATATAAAAAAAAGCAACCCTAGCGAACACATCTCTTACTGCTGCTTTACATATAGTCCAGCAGATAGGTGAATAATTGTACACTTTGTGTTAAAAGCATGAAATTTGGTACAAAGCTACTTTAACAGAATAAGATATGGAGGCAAGCTTAATTTTATCTACTTCCGGTTTTATCATCAAAATGGCATACATGCATTTGACATCTGAATATGGATATGTTTTCCCCACAATTGGTTGCCAAAGACTGCTTGATATACCTTAATATTAAATTGTTTGATATAAAGCATCATATCTGTCAAAACCTCAAGACATTTTACTCGGAATATGTCAATTCCAGTCATAAATATCACATAAACCACATTTTAAGGACGAAATGAATAGAAATGAAAAGAAACATCTGTCATTCACAATCACCACCACAAGCACACATGGCAGTGCACGGGAAGGCAGCCTGCCCACACTTGCAATGAACATGACATCCCTGTTTGCATCCACAGTTAATAAACGATTAACATAAAGGTAATGCCTCTTAATAATACCTCCAAAACGGTTGTTATTGATCGTTTTTGTCTTTCGTCCAACTAAATGCACTTGGGCTAGGCTATTGTGGTTCTAAGTTGAGATATTCACCCTAACCACATCTACCTGGATAAATCGAGCATTTGGCGTGTTGGAAAAGGGCCGATTTTGTTGGTGTAATACCTTTAATAGACCTGGCTGTTTGAGCAAAAAGATGTGTGTGCCTCATTTACCTTCTCTGATATATTTGTTCGATAGCACATGAGGATAACGAATCGTTCGATTAATGGCATAATGAGTTTTGACATTCGCAGTCCTTGCCTGGTCTATCATAATAGTGAATGTTCTGGTAACATCATGAAATGTCATCCATGCATCTCAAGCGTTTTTTTCTTTACCCGCGAACGATGACACAATGTCTGATCCGGTGAATGCATGGAATACAGGCAATGCGTATGACTTTTCTAGCCCAAAAGTGTTAGCAAGTTCATGAATAGAATTGTTTCCTAAGGTTTTTTTTGCACATTCGTCAAATGAAAGCAAGACAAGACAGTTAGCATTACATCCATGTCTACTGTCCGAGTTATCACCCTAGTATGGCCTTCGTTTTTCGCATCTGCAACATTCACCATGATTCTCGTATCAGCTTCTTCTTGATTGCAAGGTGCAATGCAACGCCTAACGTGTCATCATGGGGAGGATTGCACTTAACAAGTCCATCCGTAGCAATAATTTTCTTCCCGAAAATATTCTCATCCATTAGGTTACACGTAAGAAGCTCTGCCAGTTTCTTGTGACGCATGTTTGCCCTTGAGCACATCTTTTCATTCCTGTTCCTTGCTTGCTTCTCGTGGCATTCTTCAAAATTTTGTCTTATGTATACGTAGGTATCCTAAACTACATCAATTCTAGGTACACTATTTGTCTGTTTCCTAATGTATAGACAAAATACTGTCCCGGAATAGTCATCAAATGTTCGAGAGTCTCCGGGTTTAGCATATTTACAACAGCTGCATCGTCAATTTCTATAGCGCTACATTGGGTACATCTCATATTGGTGTTGTCAATGGTTCTAAGCACTTTGAGAGCAAATCATATTTGATTCATTGGCGAATGTTTTCTTTCAGACTCAATGCTGGCGGATGGATGTGATATTAGACTTTGACGAATTCGTCCAAGTTTCCTCCTCTTGTTTAACAGGATATATGGAGTCTTAAAAAGAACGAAACATCACTTTTTAGAACAGCCATTTGCAGTTTCGTCATTGAAAGTGTCTGCACTGGAGAGGTTTGAAATAATGGCAGTCCGCTTTTCTTGATAGGTTCAAAGACATATACTGATCGGCTGACACATCTGTCTTCGATAAAAATTTCAGACCGTTCTTTTCCAACCTGTTCTATTCGACGAATAGTATCAACAACTACTGCAGGGGATATATCTTTAGTATCTAGAATAAGCAGTTTGTTGCTGTATCATCAAATGGATTTTCTAGTTTGTCTTATACTTCTACAAAAGACGTTCCATCGTAGATAAACGACCTCTGAACAACTTGTTTCTCTCCATGGCGGTTTATATTCTCATCATCATGAAATCCATCTATGTAGCTCACAGACTCTTTAACAAGTATTGCCATATCTGGCCCAGCAATCAACCATCTTTGAAGGGCTGATGGTTTGTTTGGTTATCCAACAGCGCATCCATCTGACTTCACTACAACATTTTTCTGTCCAAATGCATGGTCAGTTGCAATTGCTGAAACATTTTCTTTGCCTCATGAACTACAACTTTTTTTCGGAAAATCTGTGTAAGTATCAGGAATCGTATCTACAAGTGTATCCATGTCACATACCTGATCTGGTAACTGTTTGGATTAATGAGTATGACCGAAGGAAAAAAAAAACCAGAGATGATCTTACTCTAAGTATCTATGTACAGCTTGATAGGTCCTTCTCTGATGGCTCTATTTAAAAAGAAATGCATTCAGTTCAAGTTTCGTGGTTAAGTACCAGTAATGGGAGTTGTGGCTTATCCAACGACATTTGTATACATCATTCGTCAAAATTTGTGGCTCATCCAGGTTTTCCTTCTTCCAGAAATTCATTGTAAGCAGCCTTAAGAAGTATAAACAAACTGTGACGTTGCCAACATTGTGTTATTGTTACATGGCTAGCTTTAAGAAAGGCACCTGCTTTACCTGGAGAAGTTGCGTAATTGCACTTGTCCATCCTGAACACTTAAGCCACTAGCCGATGGTTTTGAAAACAGCCATCTCTAAATGGAGTCTACCAATAAGAATAAAAACATTGGTCTTCGCCGTACCGTTCCTGCCAATTCTATTGAATTTGTTTAGCAGTGCGTACAGAGGCTGATCGAAAGCTATCACTGGTGTTAACCCTGGATTCAATGCTTGAATATTTTCTGTACAGAGCCAATTTCCTTGAAATTAAATACACCCAGGAATCAAAATTTAAGTTTTTAATATATATGTCTATGTAAAATAAGACACTTGGGCGGGTCCAACATAGATGTAAGGGTCTTCTTTTGAATAAAACTTGGTAGAGGACCTGTATGTGATGTTACACACAAAATGTCACAGCTAAAGCATGTATGGCTTCAAGTAGATTTTTAAGTTTCGATAATATTAGTCTATGCAAATTAAGACACCTCTGGGCGGGGCCAAATCTGACCTTAGGGTCACCATTTTAAAAAAGACTTGGTAGGGGACCTGCATTTGATGTATCACACAAAATATCTCAGCTAAAGCATGTATGGTTTCAGACAAGAGAATGTGTTAAGTTTTCACTATATAATTCTTTGAAAAAAAATAAGGCCCCCTGGGGCGGGGCTAAATATGACCCCAGGGTCACCCTTTAAAGAAAGTTAGTAAAGGACCTGTATGTTACACAAAAATATCTAAGCTCTAGCATGTATGGTTACAGAGGAGAAAATATTTGAAATTTTTTACTTTAATATAATATCAGAAATAATATGCCCCTAGGGCGCAGCCATATTTGACCCCAGGGTCACCATTTTAACTTGGTAAAGGACTCCTAGAGCATGACATAAGCAAAATACTTAAGCGTTCCGTTATAGTGCCAAATACAATGTATGTACGTTAATATACGATTTTTACCGATATTGGCTGAAGACATCAGGGTGGTCCTTCAGGTACCTTAAAGTTGACATTTCTTGTATTTTATTTAACCATTTCGACTGGAAGTGACCCCAACTTCACCAAATGCTATTTCAACATTTTCAAATAACACCAACAACTATAAGTTGTGGTTATGATCATATTAATGCATCATTTCTTGTAAGTTTAACAAACAATTCTAAAAGAAAAAAATATTTTCGAGTTTTCACATACATCCGTCATATTGGATTTTACCGGAAGTAAACTAGTTTTCCAGCATGCCTCCATATCTAAAATTAAAGAGCATAGTTATAAGAATGTTTGAGCGAAATTTTGTGCTTTTAACACAAAGTGCACAATTCTTTCATATATTGCACCTATCTTCCGGACTAATAACGTCTATCTGTAATGAAGTGCTTATTCACTGTTCTTATACTAATAAGATTATACTTTAAGGTTAATTGTATCTGTATTTTACAAATGTAAAAAGCATACCAGTTTTACTGGACCTTATTTATATTATTTGCGTTAAACGCAAATCTTGTCGGATTTATATTGTATCTTTTGATCCGGCATTGCTTTGTTTTAAACTGACATTTTGCATTTTAAAAGGTGCCGAAAGTAACATGGCGTTTTGGCGTCGTGACACACATGATATCACGACGTCATGACGTCACAATAACAATTACAAATTTTGAAACGTACATCTTAAAAAAGGCAGCAATTCCGAACGTTGATACAAATATTGGGTTTGACTTCTTTTCATGTTAATTATTATATCTTTTAACATTATCGCAAATGATCTCTTGTATATATAGAGAGGATATCTGATGAGCTTTCACTTTATATAAAATTTTATTAGACAAGTCCAGGAATCTTTATTAGCGAGCCTCTGGCGAGCTTAATAAAGGTTCCAGGACGAGTCTAATAAAATTTTATGTAAAGTGAAAACGAATCTGATATTCTTTTTATCACATGACAATACAACAAGAGGTAAATAAGATTTTTCTTATTGATTTTGTGACGTCATCGGTTCTTATATGTAATGTGTTGTTTGTATAAGAAATACGTGATGACTATATTACACCGGATATAAGCAACGTCATGTTATAAATTGCTTTTTAAGTATTGTTGTTGGTCGTTTTATAAGTTATATCTACCTCAGCTGTCCCTAGGAAAAGCTACTGATCCACCACAATCTAGGTCTTCAGCAAGCTTCTTCCCATAAAAGAGTGTACGGTTTTTAGCGAGACCAACCCTACAGCTGTGATAGGCCACGTCAGCACATGTAGACGACTTTAACCTTTAGCTTCGGAGACCCCTACCTGTATATAAATAAATAGAGGACCTCGCATGAATAGTCATATTGAAAATATAAAACTCGTTGTCTGAAACTGTAAAACAATGAAGCTCACCATCGCATGTACAGCATATAATGTGAGATCAACAGCGTTTATAAACGAAAGTACAGCATAGAATGTGTTTTGAACTGCATATAAGGAAATGAGAACCACACACAACGGGCACAGTCACTACCACATACATGAATATTTCATTTTGCACAGCACATGCTGTAAAAAGCACCATGCATAATTTGTTATCTACAACAAACAATAACACAGCTACTACATATATCAGTGTTTGTAGTACACACAAAATTGAATAAATTGTATTTAAAGACATAATCACCACATATAAGATGAGTTCTACTACGTGTAATAAAGTATGTACAGCATATAAAGAAAAAAGTACCACACATACTGAAATATCTACGGCAAATAATGCAATTTCTACCACTTCTAATGAAAAATCTACAGCATATTATGCAATAGCCATCGCAGATGAACCATATACCGCATATAGACAAACCCTCATAATAAGACGGGAATGGAGTTCCATAATATCCACTATACCACTGTGTTGTTTTGTATCCTTTGTATGTTTTTTGTACTCAGCAAAGGTTTCCTAGGCAAACACAGCAGTGTCAAATGCTGAACAAATATAACATGGCTTAATTTTCTGAATACAACCGATTCTTCAGAAAGATTAAGATCTAAACCGCATCGTCTTTCGGGAAAGGACAACCGAGTTAATAGTTTGTAGTGAAGTTTGATGCTCCACGTGGTAGTAAGGTAAGGGTTAATTGTTTACATAGTCTGCATGTATTAGTGAAATAATCAGTCAGCTACTTCTTAAACTCAAAAGGATGAGAGCAATTGCCCTGGAGAAGTGATTTTCAGTATTACGACGCACTGGGGCCGATTCATTAACATTTCCTAGGAGCTATAACTTAGGAGCGCTCCTAGGAAATTCCTGTGAATTAATGTTGAAATGCTCTTTGGAGCGAAAAGCCGTCTCGTGGGGTTGGAGGGGTGTAAATGAAACGGGCCCTGGTCATTTGTTTTCAAAAAACACTACCTTAACATACAATTAAACAACAAAACATGTAAGTGCATGAAGGAAGTTATTTTTCCTATTCATCAGTTTATTAACCAACCAGTGGCGGTGTACCGGAAATTGATACATATCTCAGTAAACATTACCGAAATAAACACGACTTGATCAAGATAATACTAATTTATTCGGCCTCTGAAACTTCCTACTAAAGTAAGGCGCAGAGGTTCTATACTTCTTCAGAAGACAGTTGTTGACAACTGTGAAAAATACCCGAAAAAATGAATAAATGGATTTTCATATGGTTGGTTATCTATTCGTTTCGGTATGTATATTTATGTTCAGAATTTTAGTGCGTTTATAACATTAGCTTAATTCTTAAAATTAAAGTATAAAAAAAGGGATCATAGATCACAGTAGTGTTTCTTTTGCAGTAAAATGCCCCAAGTATGCACTGCAACAAAACAACGGTTATATTGATTATTTAATTATTATTTAATCCTTAGGTGTATTCGCATTGTATAGTCTCACTTCAGAATTTATTATTATGGTAACTTTTCTTTTATACAGTCAAACATATACACAAGCACCCATTATTGTCCCAGTTATTCTTATCAGAAAGTGGTCAGACAGGGGTAGCGTTATTGAGAAAGAAACTATTTCATACAGTGCTTTAAACCAGTAACTGCTCTGCAATAATATATTATTTGACAGTTAAAAACTCTTTTAAAATTTCGCAAATAGTAAATTGCCAAAAGCAAAGTGTGCTTTCCCGAGCGCTTTCGACTATTTCCTCTACACCAGAGGAGTTATCGCTACGCAATTAGCACGATCAATTGTGCCAAAGACGATGTGGAAATTTTAATTATCATAGCCGACATAAGCACACTGCTATAAAAACTGTCCAAAAATCGGGACTAAACTGAAAAGTTGCGGGCCTTATCTGAATTGGCCGTGCCTGAAAGTCACTATCCCGCCTTGTTAATTCTGTAGGGTCGAAGTGTTTTCAGCTTCTCAATCCAGTAGGTTTCACGACTCTTCCTGTATTTGTCAGACCATCGTTGATCCGACTCGATGACACATAAGTCAATGTCTGATAAATAACGCTGGTCTTCGCTTAAATGTTCAGCGACTGGTGCCCTGGATCCTCTCATGTCCGATGATTGCTTTATCATAATATTACATGCCTATTGTGTATGCATTTGTGAATAAATATACGTCGTCGTCAGATCCATATACTGCAGTGTTTATTGAGGAAATGCACTTTAGTCCGAATGATTGCACGGTATAAAAAGAGACATAACTTGTGGTGGTCACGTGTAAAGCATATTGATCAGTGCGTCAATTATTTAAGATAGCTGTGCGGTATTTAAACAACCCCCTCGTATGTGTCACTAGGACGGTATATAAAGATATCTTTTTTATTTGCTATGTTCGAAAAAGTGCATGGATATTTTTAGTTAACTTACGTTATATACTTAAAGACGATCGCGGCAGTTTCCACTAGAAATACTAAAACTACTTATTACACGAGCACTGGTTAAATAATGTAGCATTTATCTGATTTATCATTGCGTAAAGTGTAAAAATAATCTTTACATTCCTAAAATAAAAAAAATAAAAAATAAATAAATCCCAATGGATTTTGTAATATAAATATAATAAAATATAAATAAAAATACAGAAAAAATACCAAAATTAAATTAAGGCATGTCAATTGTTTAGATGTATGTACCATAATGGCGTTATTTAGGAAGGAAGTCATCTCGTTTTAAATAAATTTTAAGTCACAAAACAAAACAACCCAGGTTCCACTGTAAAATATAATTCTAACATAAACTTAGAAGCTTGCGGTAGGTCGGTGGTTCTACCTGGGTGCACGCTGTGCCTGAAATAGTGCACAGAGCTCCCCCGGGGTCTTCCTCCACCTGTAATGAGCTGGACGTCGCGATATGACTGAAATAATGTTAAAGCGACGTTAAATTCCAAAACAAACAAAAACAAAACAAAAAAACTCTCTCCCATAGAGGCTTGGCCGCCTGGCCAGCTCTCAGCAACCTCTAACTCTTACGCTGACCTGCACGGTGGCTATACTAGCCTTTTCATATTACAATTAGATCACGTGCGTAGAATGTGTGCACCCCTGGTTTCCACATATGGTAGTCTGATGTCAATCTCATTAATATTCTGAATGGAGTGATGTCCATCTCATTAATATTTATGAAGAAAAAGTTCCACAGACACTCTTGATCTGATGGTATTTGCACCATAGGTAATAATACCTGTATGACCAACCAGAAGAACATGCATGTATCTAATTATGTGATTACTAGTTAGACAGGTGATGATAACGTTTAGCCCAATCCCCTTGCATATATATTGTATGCAATAGATATGTTAAAACATATTTTAAAATTACTATAACTTGTTACAAGATATGTGGAATCTTATTTTAAATTCAATATAATTTTGTTACATTAAGCAGGGTAAGGGTGAAAAAATAGCGTTGAGTTCACTTTATCAAAAAATAAGCCAGGTTGTTGTCTAGGACTGTTTATAATAAAGTAGTGCTTAAAGATTAATTCTGAAATTAAAAAAATAATTCTATTTGCTTAAAGTGTGAATATAAAAAAAACTTAGAAGAATAACTGCCATTTTTTGTATTTTTTACATATAAATTCGTACTTTTATTATATTTTTCTTAAAAACTATATATTAGCCCATTATTTCTCATAGTTTTATGAAATGTGAGGTTTCCCAAACAAATGATCTGAAAAAAAATCCCAGGAATTTGCGTTTTATGAAATGTGAGGTTTCCCAAACAAATGATCTGAAAAAAAATCCCAGGAATTTGCGTATTTCTAGATTTTATAATGTCACACATGAAACAGTTGCCGCGCCCCCACAGACGTTGGTATAATGAGAAAATGATCAATACAATTTTTTCGGGTCTGGTGACCATACTATTTTCATTTATTTGCATAATAGGCTATAAACTAACAGAACACAAAATTTAATAAAATTCTCATTGCTTGAAAAAAAAAATTGGTGAAACTGCCGCGATCGTCTTTAAAAGATCATGTCACACAGATAGTACATATACACGATAGGAAATTGATGATTATCTATATTAGAACAATAAAAGCATTGATGCAAAGCATCAAAGGTCGCCCCTAAAGAGTTGAATAAGAGCAAAGGAAAATATTTTATTGAATGCAGTTTTTATGAATTGCATTTTGTTGAATGTAAATGTACCAGCGACATGGTGTAGCAGATTGCAACAGACACAAAGTTAAGCAACGCTCATCGTGGTAGCTGAGTGGCAGGATGGCCACGCGGTATCTAATCCAAAATGGAGAGAATCTTTTTACTTTTTTAATATGTTTGTCTGTATTAATTTAGATTTCTTCATTATTTCCTTTTTAATTTCTTTTTTCATTCCTTTTTTAAAAATCGTATTTGTATTTCTTATATCTTTTTTTGTATTTCATTTTATTTCAGCGTTTCGTTATATATTATGTTTCATCAATTTTATTTCTTTAACAATGTTTAGCCAGAGTTCACATATTTTCTTTTTATTTCTTTTTACACTAAATGTTAGCTTTTGATGGTTCTTTCTTAACTCAGCTGACTTCAAAATTGGGGTATATAATTACATGTACTTCAATGCACTTGAGTCCATTTGCAGCCCCATGTTAGAAATTGAAAATTACATTATAACGTGCACATTATGTTTGCATGTATATCTGTTAAAAACATGTTTAGCCACACTGTTTGCTTGGAAAAAAGCCTTAGTATATAACTGCTGTGAAATATATTGGCATAATTTATGTTAAGTTCTATGGTCAGCGTAATTATAGGTTTTAGCCCTACCGGTCCGAAGGGCAAATCGAGGTCACAAATGTGTTTCAAACCTCTTTTCTTCAATTTACAATTTCTTCAAACAAAATCTTTGAAACTACAGAACAGAATTTGACTACACTTTACATGGAGAAGCCTTAGATAGTACCAAATTTCTTCAAATAGTCACCTATGGTAAATAAATAGGTAAAAATAAATATGTTCAAGCCAGGTCACTGTGGTCAAACTTAGCCTCGCCACGTTTTTTTATATTTGGACAGTATTTATTTGTGGTAAAATAGATTCGAAATGACACTTAAGTTAAAAACCCTTTCTTCAGAAATAATTTTCAGTTGATTTAGTGAGCGCAATTTTGTTCATACTTCTCGTGTGCCAGCCACTATCATACCGGTAACATTTCCAGGGTAATCACGCACCGAACAACATCAGTACCTTCAAGACTTTGATTTATCATGTGACTATGGCTCCTAGTGACCTTATAAAGGGGTTACCTAACAAACTTAGGTTTATCCGGTCAGTAGAATTGATTCGGTTTGTAGACGTAATAATTTCTATTACGTGATACCGGAACTAATTTACTCATCAAAAAAACAAAAACAAAACAACAAGTTTGAGACGACTTTATCAAACTTAAAGCACTAGAATTACATTTTTCTCTCTCGATATGTACACCATGATCTTTTAAAAGAAGAGTTGATTAAAAACAATATCTCGAACCAACGCCATTACTAGTTACAGGTTACTAGACCAACGCTCTAATCTCTCGCCCACGACGACTGGTATGTAAATGTAAATGGCTGTTTTATATTCATATATAAACTCAACGTAGCGAAGCAAGACCAATCCGGAGACTGGTTTCAAATATTTCATTAGTCAAAGTAGGCTCTGACGGTTTGTTTGAAATCGGGCACCACATAAGAGAATTATAATATAATTATAATTTAAAAATAATGAATTAAAAGATTTTTTTTAAATGACAAAATCAACGATAAAAACATGCTACACATACTTCCTCTGTAAAACTTTATTATCAGTCGATTAAATTATCTTGCATCGAATGATCTTGTAACAACAATGTCACGTGCCCCTCCACGTACAAACAAAAATCTCATTCCAACAGTGAAGTGGGGCGACAATGAAAACAATGCTGACAAGGTAGAATAAAATAGACTGAGGACTGATTCTCACTCGTAATATTCGTGCTTAAACCAGACTTTTAGACATCGATCGTGAAGCGTGATTACATGTTATGTGTTTTTGTCAATTATTTTGTCAAAACTCCGCACGCACTTGAGAAACATGACTCCAGTATATTGAATGGGGTATCTAGTAGGTTGTTGGCGAAAATAAAACAAAAATAAACCCAGATAACAAACGTCCATTGAAATGTCGTAGATATCTTCAAAACAACACTGTTCTGTTGTTCATGTAACGAATACTTGTTTAAGGGTTTGGATACAGCCGGGTTCAAAATCTTAGTGCAGTTACAATTTTTTACTGTAATATTTGTGATATCGTGACGTCATTATCTCAACCATGTTAATAAAAAAAGCTTTATCAATTTGTCATACTAAATACAAGTTGAAGGAGTTGTCATTCTCTAAAGGAATATAAATTTGTTTTGTTAATGAAATCAACATGACAGTAATGTTATATTGTGAAACAGGATATAGTGTCCGCCTTGCCTTAAGCATGTTGCGGGTTCTAGTCCCGAAGGGGAGGCTTTCTCCCGACCTTCATTTGTTGACACCAATTACTGGTTCTAATCAGGAAACGGATTTGAAAGTGTTTGTACAAGCCATAGGCATTCAACATAATCGAGCTAAGATAAATAAGTTCAAACAGAATATGATAGTTTTTTAATATGAAATCCATAATTTTACAGCTCTGAAAATAGTAGTTTATGTAATTAAGGCAGCATTCCCATTAACAGGGTTCGTATAAATCTTACAGAACATAACGCCTTGAATTGGTACTGCCTTTCCATGACCAACTTTTAATCTCCCTGACCATACTATCGGTGTTCATGGACGCTTAATTGGTATTCTATGTGCACGAAAAATATATGTTGGATTCCGGCCTTCCCAACAGCAAACCCTTACCATCAGTGCCCCCACTCTGTTATAATGAAATAACGGACAGTATGTTTCAATAGCAAAAAATACATGACAGTAAGATTCAACAGAAAAAAATACACAGAACAGAATGTTTCTACATCAGATTATTCATAGGTCAGTATCCTTCAATAGCAGAAATGGCACAAGACAGTAAGATTCCATTGCAGATAGTACGCAATACAGCAAGGTTCAGCAGCTGATGATAAGAAGGATAGTATGTATCAATAGCAGAATAAATAAGACAGTATGTTTTAACTGCGATTGATTCATAGTTTTCATGTATGTATCAATAGCAGAATAAATAAGACAGTATGTTTTAACTGCGATTGATTCATAGTTTTCATGTATGTTTCAAAAGCAGAAATTACAGAGGGCAATGTTTTCCAATGTAATACAGTATGTTTCAATAGTAGATAATAAATAAGACAGTATGAAACTATCTGTTTTGGCAGAGAGTCACGAGCTTGTGATTATTTTGTTAGTTTAATTAAAAGTTTAAAAATGCATTTTCGCATTTATTCTCGATCTATTATAACATTCGCGCTAGTTTTATACAATGCAATAACATTTTAATTGTATATTTTCATATTGATTTGTTTTTTTTATCTCCTTTTTTCTCTTGTTGTCAATTTTCAGGACCTGATCAGTTAAATAACATATCAGCCTCAAAACGTTTGGCTCATGTTTGATTTTAAAATACTTTATTGTTAAAAGTTCACCGTATGCGCATCGTTGCATCAGTAGGCAAACCAATTTTCCTGCTCTGGATGTTCAATAAAATATACGATATTTAGATACTCTAGGCAAAATTTGAATTAAAATGCACCAATAATAGTTGCAAATAAAACAGAAAAGCTCCTATGGGCTTGTTTGTGTTGTTTTGTGTTATGTAACATATTAAAAACGTTAATGGCGTTAACTGATAGGTAAGTGATATAGTTGACGGATAACAGCAGTATTCGGATGAAAGGAACATCACAAAATGCAAATCAGAAGAATATTGAATCATAGCATAAAACACACATGGGAGTAGCATTAACAACACAACAGGAGAACTTAAAAGGAGGATCGTTATCATGAATATATCATTTAGTATAATGAATCGCTATGAGATTTAAACAAAGTATTAACAAGCATCGGAATTCATCGAATTAGTATCGAACTTTCCTCCTTGAAATACCTCTTTAGTATTTCTTAATTTAATGCAATCTGAGGGTGGGGGTGGGGTTGGGGGTATCAAAGTATATAATTAAGTTACAGCGACAGCAAATACATATTTTTACTTTTTTATTGTCATTAACATCAAAATATTACAGTATATAGAATACGCATGAAATATCTGCAAAAAATGACATAACGACATAAGATTATTTATAAAAACAAAAAAACAAAAAATATACATGTAGGTGCTGCATTTATTTGCAAGTGTCATTGGTAATGTTTGAATGTTCATTTGTAGGACGCGGAGATATTGAAAACAACAACAGCACTAATTTGCAATATCATGCCTTATATGTGTACTCTATCAAACTGAAGAAAGTGTATATGGTTAATTCAGTTTTAATTGTTGTCTTTATTTTATTACATGTTCTCTGTCGTCTTTTCAGTTTATGTCTGGCAGGATATTGTGATCAGTACCAAGTATGCAGCAAAACCTGTTACTCGTCGACGCGGTATACAGTAGGTTGTGGCTTTTTGGGGCTGAGTAGATGTGGAAGATATAGGTGATATTCTATTGTCTACAACTAACCGCTCAATCTGGCATTAAATATTTAAACGACTTTCTAAAATATTACAAACAATAGACATGATATGCATATGTCATTTAGATAACCACATGTGTATAACAAGAATGCCTTAGCTAGAATACTCAGGTTTTATTGCTTTGCGTAATATGTACTTCAATCGTAATTATTTCCCATAAGTTTTGTTACACTATCAGAACATGCGTGGGATATAAATACTGTATTTGGTTCCACTATGATATTTAACACCTTTAAGAAACTTTACAACAAAACATTATTTAAAAAACTGTATTAATGTTTAAGAACATGCGTTAATACTGCATACCAATATACTGAAATAGGATTGAGTTTAAACATCGGGATGAATAAATACTGCAAAGAGACATAATTCAATCCACTGTAAGCTGATTTGTTACAGGAATTAATTTACCCATGGGTGGTGGTGGAGGGGGGGGGGAGGGGGGCTCCGTGGCCGAGGTGGTTATAGTCGTTGACTTCCAATCTCTCAGCCCCTCACCGCTGTGGGTTCGAATTCCGGGCTGGGCCCTTTGGATTTTTCAAGTGAGGAAGCCCTCCAGCTGACTTGCGACAGGTCGGTGGTTCTACCCGAGTGCACTCTATGCCTGAAATAGTGTACTGTGTTCCCCCGGGGTCTTCCTCCGCCTGTAATGAGCTGGACGTCGTGATATGACTGAAATACTCTTAAAGCGACGTTAAATTTCAAACAAACAAACAAACAAGAAACAAATTTACCCGTGTATTTGTCCTTGTTTAGTTCGATAAATACACGAGTGTCTACGGTAACCTAAAACTAATACATCGTTAGCACAACATACATTGAAAAGATACAAAACTTAGATTTCTTATGTGTCTTCTATTAAATATGTAAACTCTGTTTTTATCATATCATGTAAATTCAAGAAGAAATATTATATTGTTTTTGCCTTGACCAAAAAGCAAACGCAGACAAACGCAAATGCACGTAGGTTATATTTATTTGTTCAACTTTCTACCCTTTTAGAATTTCCGTCGATAACTGTTTTGTTTGAAAAATGAACCGATACATGAACATGAATGTGATCACAATGAGTCGCTGTGAGCAATTTATAATGTCAAGTTAATAAATGTATGTCCAAATGTTATAATCGGAGTTGTAAATTCACTATTGATACTAATTGGAAAAATGTTTTGTTCAATATCATAATAACCTATGTCTTTCTTCATCATATTGATGAACGCGACACAGACAGAATAGCTTCTCATGTACACAGACATGTTCAATAGAAGTTTGTTGCAGTGGATATACTGGAAGTAACTGTGCAACACGTAAGTATAACTGAGCCTACCTAAGCATTATTCTGAGGGTGTTCTTTGAAGTTGAAAACTTTGTAATGTTTTATATTTTACCCGTATTGATCTTTAATTCCTTTAGTGTCTTTAAAATGATTAATTTTGATTGATAGACACATGTTATAATTGCCAACTAAAGTATAGCTTATAGCTTATAACTGCTTCACAGGTTACAAATTTGTCTATTTTGCATCAGTTGTTACGAATACTCGTATGACATATTTCTTGTATAAGTTTAAATGTGTTTCAAACTTTATTGTAACGGTCGTCAAATATATATTGCATTTGCAAAATACAATCAAATATCAATTTAGAATGCATTAAACACTTCATATATCACTATCTCTTGTAGTTGCAACAAACCGCAAATTAATTCTGCCTATTATGTTTGCAGATTTCTCAAATGGAACAATGGTCTATACGTTATGCTGTTGTTTGTGTTTGTTAAATAATTTTTGTCTAGACAAAATAGAATAATAAGTTGTCTGTGTAAGTGTGATAAGGTATTTATTCATTTCTACAAGCTAGTGAAATAACGTCTACATGAACGATATAAACAAGCAAGAATACAATGTGCTACAGTTGGTAACAAAACCCCTGAAAAAGTTTAAAGATGTTGGAATAAGATGTTCTTAATCAACGAAAGAAACGACCTTCGAAGATGTTATGGTAGTGATGTATCGTAGAAAAAGAAGCAAATAAGTAAATCAAATAAACATAGATGTGTATTGTTTTACTGATTCTACACAATGTCACGATACGTATTTTACATGTAAACATCAACATTCTAACCCTGGCATGTACGCATCGTTGTGACATTGTTTGCAAGGCGTTTATTTTGTAGAAGTAGAATATTGTTAATATATCTTAGAAATTATCGATTTATTTAAGTGTATCGTGGCTTTGAAAAACGTTTAATGATGTATGTAACTTTTTATATTCCTTATATTTGCAAGCCAAGTGTTACGGATCTACGACATGCCCAAATTCTGGAACGTGTGCTTCTCCAGATAATTGCGTTTGCAAAGCGGGTTTCAATGGACCAAATTGTACAGGTAAAGTCCATATTTTCAAACAATTTAGTCAATTGTTTTAGAATAGAAAAAACGTTATTTTGGAACAAGAGCGTTTTCTTTGTTATACTGAAGAATAAAATGCAAAAATTTAGAGTGATTATATACCCGAATGTCCAACTTCACCACATCTTGATCAAATTACTAACTCTGTAAGGAATGTGACTGCATTAAGCTCTGTACTGATTGTGACAGCAGTAAGCTCTGTACTGATTGTGATTGTAGTAAGCTCTGTACTGATTGTGATTACAGTTAGCCCTGTACTGATTGTGACAGCAGTAAGTCCTGTACTGATTGTGACTGCAGTAAGCCCTGTACTGATTGTGACTGTAGTAAGCCCTGTACTGATTGTGACTGCAGTAAGCCCTGTACTGATTGTGACTGCAGTAAGCCTTGTACTGATTGTGACTGCACTAAGCTATGTACTGATTGTGAATGCAGTAAGCCCTGTACTGAATGTGATTACAGTTAGCCCTGTACTGATTGTGATTGTAGCAAGCTCTGTACTGATTGTGATAACAGTTAGCCCTGTACTTCTTGTGATTGCAGTACGCCCTGTACTGATTGTGTTTGTAGTAAGCTCTGTACTGATTGTGGTTACAGATAGCCCTGTACTGATTGTGATTGTAATAAGCACTGTACTGATTGTGATTGTAGTAAGCGCTGTACTGATTGTGATTGCAGTAAGCGCTGTACTAATTGTGATTGTAGTAAGCACTGTACTGATTGTGATTGTAGTAAGCGCTGTACTGATTGTGATTGCAGTAAGCTCTGTACTTATTGTGATTGCAATAAGATACGTACTGATTGTGAGTGCAATTAACTCTGTTCTGATTGTGACTACTGTAAGCTCTGTACTGATTGTGACTGCATTAAGCTCTGTACTGATTGTGTTTGAAGTCAGCGCTGTACTGATCGTGTTTGTAGTTAGCTCTGTACTGATTGTTTTTGCAGTAAGCTCTGTACTTCTTGTGACTGCATTAAGCTCTGTACTGATTGTGTTTGTAGTAAGCTCTGTACTGGTCGTGTTTGTAGTAAGCTCTGTACTACTTGTGACTGCAGTAAGCTCTTTACTGATTGTGTTTGCAGAAAGCTCTTTACTGATTGTGTTTGTAGTAAACTCTGTACTGTTTGTGACTGCATTAAGCTCTGTACTTCTTGTGACGCATTTAGCTCTGTAGTGATTGTGACTGCATTAAGCTCTGTACTGAATGTGACTGCATTAAGCTCTGTTCTACTTTAGACTGCATTAAGCTCTGTACTGATTGTGTTTGTAGTAAGCTCTGTACTGATTGTGTTTGTAGTACGCTCAGTACTGATTGTGTTTGTAGTTAGCTCTGTAATGATTGTGATTGAAGTAAGAGCTGAACTGATTGTGACTGCATTAAGCTCTGTACTGATTGTGATTGCAGAAAGCTCTGTACTGATTGTGATTGCAGTAAGCACAGTACACACTGATTGTGATTGCAATAAGGTCTGTACTGATTGTGAGTGAAGTTAACTCTGTTCTGATTGTGACTACTGTAAGCTCTGTACTGATTGTGATTGTAGTAAGGTCTGTACTAATTGTGTTTGTAGTACGCTCTGTACTGATGGTGATTCTATAAAGCTCTACACTGAATATGACTACAGTAAATTCTGTACTGATTGCAATTACAATAAGCGCTGTTCCAATTGTGATTGCAGTAAGCGCTGTACTGATTATGATTATCCTTTTACTGCATCGTACAGATAAAAAAGACTTTGCAATTCAATTGCGTTTAAGGATGCAACGTCTCTCTGAAGATAAGATACACCAGGCTATCGGTATGCTACTGGAGGTAGGGCGGTAACTAATGTTGCTCGTCAGTTTCACTGCTGCAGACAGACTATTCACAGTCTGTTGAATAGGTACAATGCCTCTGGAATTGTTAGAGATCGTCGCATATCAGACCGTACATGTGCGACAACGTTATGCACGGATCGCGTTTTCACGTTAATGCATATAATGTAATCGGGTTTTGCCGGCAATGGTTACCGCACGCTGTTACGGGGTCAATGCACAGACGACCATAAACCGTCTAAGAAACACTCAAGTTCCTTTACGTGCCCGTTGTCCGTATACTGAGCAGATATTTGCAGCACGTCACCTAGCTGTCAGACTGTTATGGGCACAACGTCATCTGCTTTGCACACGTAATTAGTGGAACTCAGTACTTTTTAGTGATGAGTCACGATTTACTGTGAGTCATGCAGATGGCAGAGTGCACATATATCGCCACAGAAACGAAGGGTTGGAAGATTGTTGTATTCGGGAGAGAGACAGATTTGGTGGAGGCAGCATCATGGTATTCTCCAGTGTATTCGAAACAACTGAGGTCATACTGGCTACTTAAATGTTAAATAACCCCTTGGTGCTCTTTAATCCGTATTTATATTTCGCTCCTTAAAGTGTTAAAAATATCAATTTCTATTTT
This sequence comes from Nuttallia obscurata, assembly GCA_032358795.1. Classification (NCBI taxonomy): domain Eukaryota; kingdom Metazoa; phylum Mollusca; class Bivalvia; order Cardiida; family Psammobiidae; genus Nuttallia; species Nuttallia obscurata. The sequence continues at coordinate 19,388 of JAULCC010000004.1, read as the reverse complement.
TTTCATTTTGACTCAATTGGACTAAACAATCATTAACATATACATCACGTGACAGGTATGTATTAAAATACACCAAAATTATTCATAACATATTCAAGCTTCACAAAGTTTTTGATTTATCCCAAATCATATATCAACCACTGTATGTAAAAGTATATATCTCATATACTTTTACATACAGTGTCAAGTTTCTTTTTTGGGCAGTGTAGATTGAAGCTGATTGTACTCGTAGCTGTACCTTGGTTTTGACAGGCCATCAATAGTGTTTAATGGCAGCTTTATTCCCTGGATTTACAATCTTTCATATTTGCCTATTTATTTGCTGTGATTATATTTTAAAATACTAAATACTCGCCCTTTTATAAATCTACCTGATTTGCTATTTTTAACGAACAACATTTTATCATTTTAGACATTGATGAATGTAATTTGAACACTGCTGGATGTAATCATTTCTGTACAAACACACTCGGCTCATACCGATGTTCCTGTCGTAGTGGTTACACTCTTAGCACTGATAACAAAACATGCACAGGTAAAACATTAC
>JAULCC010000001.1:10109-20663 GCA_032358795.1 Nuttallia obscurata | reverse complement strand
TGGTGATGGGATTCCAGATTATTTAGAAATCGATTCTGATGGAGATGGAATTCCAGATGAAATAGATGATGATGATGATGGTGATGGAATCAAAGATGCAGATGATGAGGATGACGATGGTGATGGGGTTCCTGACGATTTGGAAAGAGATTCTGATGGTGATGGAATTCCTGATGATGAAGATGACGACGACGACAATGATGGAATCAAAGATGCATACGATCTTGATGATGATGGTGATGGCATTCCTGATGTGAATGAACTAGATAGTGATGGTGATGGAATTCCTGATGATGAAGATGACGACGATGACAATGATGGAATCAAAGATGCATACGATCTTGATGATGATGGTGATGGCATTCCTGATGTGAATGAACTAGATAGTGATGGTGATGGAATTCCTGATGATGAAGATGAAGATGACGATGGTGATGGGATTGCAGATTATTTAGAAATCGATTTTGATGGAGATGGAATTCCAGATGAAGTCGTCGATCATGACAATGATAAAGAAGATAATGGTGACGACGATAGTAGACTTTCTGAGGTAAATTAAGACCCTTGTAAAAAGGCTGTTATTTTTTAAAGTGAGCATCTTTAAAAATTAATTTGATCATAGTTAAAGTTAAATACTTGAACAAGCTTTGAATTTCAATAAACAAATGAATGCAGTTAAATTTGTGTCAGAAAATGTGTATGGCACATGTCCAGTCTCGCAATTTCATTTTGTTTAGAATCAAATGTGACGTTGTCATTTGCGTTTCTTTATATTTTCAGAAAATTCGATCCTTAAAAGAAGAACTTTGAAGTGACTGGAACGGATATCAAGGAAATTAACATCTGAACAAGTCTCGCTAAACAAGCAGTTAGATATACTACACAATTACTTAAAGCCAATGGGAATTATAAATATATGTTTTGAACGGCATTTCGTCTAAAACAACCCACTCGAAGAAGTTTCAAGCCACGGTACTAGAGAACTGACATTGCATTTTAAAATACGTACGTCTTCATAGCGAGAGTATCATTGACATTTTGTGGTTCATGACATATATACAAAGTTTATATTTACAATTCTAAATTGTACATTTCATGTTTGATTGGTATGGATTATTATTAAAGATGTGTACATATTTTTGTTTTTACAAAATTCCTAGAAACATTTAACAGTTACCAAAAGATTGTAAATTGTTTACATGCATTTAATAGTTTTATGTGATACAGTTTATCAGTTTATACTGATTATCTTTAAGCCATTGCATTTTTGTAATAAATACGTATATACAAGCATATAACATATATTTGATAGATAAACAGAAATATAACTGTAGAGTTTATCAGTATATCTGTGAATGTTAAACAGAGCTACATGTATATATCGCTACATAGTTCTGCCATAGACGCGTGCATTTGTTAAAGAACAGGAATTTGATAGATAGAATGGTGTACTAGATATCTGAATGATAAACAGAAATAAAGCAACAGAATTATGTCAAAGATGCCTATAGCTTACTGATAGACAGAAATGGAACTACAAAGTTTAGTAATACATATGTTTGATTTATAAACTGAAACAGAGCTAAATAACTGCAGAGTCATTCCATAGCTACAATGGATGTATTTATTTTCTTCTTGAAGTCAGCAGCTTTAAAAGAATATATTTAAACCATACATTTTCTCATCAAAACATTAAATTCAACCAATCAGATAAGACAAGATACCGATACTCATATGAAAGCCATTTAGTGAGAGTTTGTCTTATTATAGAATAGAATTTTACGTCATAGTAACTCGGCGTCTCATCCGGATCCAAGCTGTTTGACATTCAGCCAATTGTTTTGCTAAAATTTAGTGAATCTGTGAAAATAAGGAATGAGGCAGACGAAATATTGCGCAAGCGCGGTATTGCTTCCGGCAGTGAAGAGGTTAATAGATATGTGTAAGAATGCTTGACAATAATGAAACTAGCAAAGACGGTGTAGACTGCACACGTCAGAGTGTGTTGAGCGGAATTTCAAAAATCTTTGAAAATATTCTGAACTCTTTGAACAAAACCCCTCTTCAATACCTTCTTTCTAGAGTTGTACTTATGGGAAAGAAAAGTTTTGAAGGAAATGACAATATGTAGTCAGGAATTTAATCTCGCGGAGAAAAACTAATATAACCACTAAAGACTTGTACCAGTGTAGCATACGCGTGTAATCCTCACATTCCATACCAGACATTCCTGTGATTCTGTACCAGGCATTGTTGTGATAAATTAAAGTCTAACGCCCAAAGAATATAGATCTCTATACAAACCGATTATCCAGAACATTTGATGTTTAAGAAATCACAGTCGTTTTGAGGTAGTGTTCGCAATAAAACTAACCACACATGCATACATTGTTATTTGTTTTTATCATGCCTGTAAGAAAGGTGAATTTATATAAGAAGAAATGATGTTGGAAGTAAGAAATAATACATGTATTTCAAATTGTGTATTCCGAGTGAATTTCGGTCGTTTATCGTTTATGCAACCATGTGGTCTGTGTGACAAAATTTAAAGAAAACATCGAAGTAAGTGAGTGAGGTAAGACTAAAACACAAGCATCATCAACTTGCCACCTCACGTCCTGTATTATAATGCTCGAACCATTTACAAGTTGTTCTCTCTGATAAATTATCCCAAACTTTGTACACACTTTTCCAAATCAAACCGTTAACACAATATGCATGGTTCCGAACACTTTTGGACATCAAATGTGGATAATATTGAAAATTGGTCTTTCACCAAACATGTTATTTTTTTTTATTATTGTTATTATCATAAATGTCTTACACAATGTAGCCATACATAAAATTTAACTTTCTTTGCGTTCACCGTTATTATGTTATTTTTCTTTCTTCTGGCTCTCCTTCTTAATTTTACCAGTATTATTATATATCATTACTATTAATTGTTAAGACCGTTAACTTTAACCTGTTTATTCTTTCGTTTCATTGACCAATACTTTAACTTTTCTGTTCTATTATTCAAAGCACCTGTTATCATGATTACTGTTATGGCATTGATCGTATTTCATATTGTCATAAGACAACTTGCATTTGTTGTTTATATTAAATAATATACTGTTTATAGAGGCATGTTTGCATGTTTAATGGAGTGCCCTCCATAAACCCTATATCCTGCATTATTTCTATTGAGAAGAACAATTAACCGCATGCAGACTAGTCTAGAGACTAAGGTGAGTTTAGATTACAAATGTTTTTGAGCACCGAAGTAAAAAAAAACCATTAACTTTTGTTTGTCTGTCAACCTTACAAATACCCTGCTCTGGAGATCCACATGTCAACTCACCAAATTGTCTCTGTAACATTTCCAAGCTGCCGTACGCTCCTTCTCTGTACACTGTTATGAGTTTATATATTTGGTTACGATTTACTGGTAAAAGAAAATATTCTTAATGCTGTTTACAAAAAGGACATAAAAAATAGAAATACATGTATGCTATAACCCCGTTTTCGGAATACCAATCTAGTGTAACAAACATCTACATTTTTCCCTATAAAATACTTATTTGAATAACACCGTCTATGTTCAAACAACAACTTCTCAGCAACCAAACCTCATGGTACCCACTGGGCGTTGTTGTGGACAAGTAATAAAGTATTCCATTAAAAAACGCTACTGGGTCACAAGTAGGGGAGAACAGCGCTATCTGTTACACTTTTTTTTTACTTCTAAAGTTCTCAGGTTTTTATGATGACGTTATTACCACAATAACAGATTGGCATTTTATCGATTGACGATTGGTATTTCTCTTACAGATGTTTTGTAATAATTTACAAAGCTTAACTTATTTATACCATTTATACTTCGCTGTTTCATATAATTTTTTAAGGGTAAAGCGTTTTTTCATTAATGACACTAGTCTTAATCTCCTTTCAGGAAACATGCACATTTTGTAAACGGAAAATCCTGAGCTTTTGGGGAAATAAAGAAATTGACAAAACCAAAGATACTGATGGAGACGGCATTCCAGATTATCTTGATGACGACATTGATGGGGATGGCATTCCAAATGATCAAGATGATGATGATGATGGTGACGGAATACCTGATAGTGAGGAAGTTAATCAATGCCAAGGTGATAGTTGTGACAGTGATGGCGACGGCATTCCTGACTATCTAGAGGTCGACACTGACGGAAATGGGATACCGGATATTTTAGAAAAAGATACAGATGGGGATGGTATTCCAGATTATCTTGACGATGATATTGATGGGGATGGTATCCCTAACGCTCAGGACGATGACATAGATGGCGATGGTATTCCTAATGACGAAGACGACGATGACAATGGGAATGGAATTCCAGATCACCTGGAGAAAGATACAGACGGGGATGGTATCCCTGATTATTTGGATGATGATATTGATGGGGATGGCATTCCGAACGATCAGGATGACGACATTGACGGCGATGGAATTCCGAATGACTTAGATGATGACGATGACGGAGATGGAATTCCTGATTATTTAGAAAAAGATACAGATGGAGATGGTATTCCGGATTATTTGGATGATGACATTGATGGAGATGGCATTCCGAATGATCAAGATGATGACATTGATGGCGATGGAATTCCCAATGATGAAGACGACGATGACAATGGTAATGGCATTCCCGATCACCTTGAAAAGGACACAGATGGTGATGGTATTCCGGATTATCTAGATGATGATATTGATGGAGACGGGATTCCAAACGACCAAGATAATGATGCTGATGGGGACGGTGTTTTAGATGAAATGGAGAAAGATACTGATGGAGACGGCATTCCTGATTATCTTGATGATGACATAGACGGAGATGGAATTCCAAATGATGAAGATGATGATGATGACGGAGACGGCATTTCGGATGATGATGAAAGAGATACCGATGGTGATGGAATACCAGATTACTTAGATGATGATATCGATGGGGATGGAGTTCCAAATGAACTAGATGATGATGACGATGGCGACGGTATTCCAGATGATCGCGAAAGAGATACCGATGGGGATGGTATTCCAGATTATTTAGATGATGATATTGATGGGGATGGAATTCCAAATGATGAGGACCCCGATGATGACGGCGATGGGATTCCAGATAATTTTGAAGATTCGGATGGAGATGGTATACCAGATTCAATTGATGATGACGATGATAATGATGGAATTCCTGATTATAAAGAAATTGACACTGATGGTGATGGAATACCAGATTATTTAGATGATGACGATGACAATGATGGTATACCTGACGATAAAGATGATGACGATGATGGGAATGGTATTCCAGACTTTTTAGAGAGGGATTCGGACGGAGATGGAATACCTGATTATTTAGATGATGACACTCGTCTAGAAATGTTTCTGAAGAAGGATACAGATGGCGACGGCATACCAGATTATTTAGATGATGACATTGATGGAGATGGAATTCCTAATGATCAAGATGATGACATCGATGGAGATGGAATTCCTAACGACCAAGACGACGATGACGACGGTGATGGTATTCCAGATTATCTAGAGAAAGATACTGACGGAGATGGCATTCCCGATTTTTTAGACGATGACATCGACGGCGATGGAATTCCAAATGAAAAAGATGACGATATTGATGGAGATGGTATACCAAATGATGAAGATGACGACGACGATGGTGACGGTATCCCCGATTCTTTAGAAAAAGACACAGATGGTGATGGTATACCTGATTATCTTGATGACGACATAGATGGCGATGGAATTCCAAATGACCAAGATGATGATATAGATGGTGATGGCATTCCAAATGACCAAGATGACGATGATGATGGCGACGGAATTCCTGACAACCTAGAAAAAGACACTGATGGGGATGGAATTCCCGATTATCTCGATGACGACATAGACGGAGATGGTATTCCTAATGACCAAGATGATGATGTAGATGGTGATGGTATTCCAAATGATCAAGACGATGATGATGATGATGATGAAAAAGGTGTACCAGTTGACAAAGAAAAAGATACTGATGGAGATGGAATTCCAGATTATTTGGATGATGATATTGATGGTGATGGTATTCCAAATGATCAAGACGACGATGATGATGGAAATGGAATTCCCGATGATAAAGAAAAAGATACAGATGGTGACGGTATTCCAGATTATCTTGATGACGATATTGATGGTGATGGTATTCCAAATGACCAGGACGACGATGATGATGGTGATGGCATACCAGATGATAAAGAAAAAGATACCGATGGTGATGGCATACCCGATTATCTTGACGATGATATAGACGGTGACGGAATTCCAAATGAACAAGACGATGACGATGATGGGGATGGAATACCTGATGATAAGGAAAAGGACACAGACGGTGATGGCATACCAGATTATCTTGATGATGATATTGATGGAGATGGAATTCCAAATGACCAAGATGATGATGCCGATGGTGATGGCATCACTGACGATCGTGAAAAGGATACTGACGGCGATGGTATACCAGACTACTTAGATGATGACATAGATGGTGATGGTATTCCAAACGATCAGGATGATGATGACGATGGAGACGGTATTCCAGATAATATGGAAAAAGATACTGACGGTGATGGCATCCCAGATTATTTAGATGATGACATTGATGGCGATGGAATCCCAAATGACAAAGATGACGATATTGATGGAGACGGAATTCCAAATGACAAAGATAACGAGGATGATGGTGATGGCATTCCAGATGACAAAGACAAGGATACTGATGGTGATGGAATTCCAGATTATCTTGATGATGATATAGACGGCGACGGGATTCCAAATGACCAGGATGATGATGACGATGGTGATGGAATACCTGATGACAAGGAAAAGGATACAGACGGAGATGGAATTCCAGATTACCTTGATGATGATATAGATGGCGACGGGATTCCAAATGACCAGGATGATGATGACGATGGTGATGGAATACCAGATGACAAGGAGAAGGATACAGACGGAGATGGCATTCCTGATTATTTAGACGACGACATCGATGGGGATGGAATTCCAAACGACTTAGATGATGACGATGATGGTGATGGCATTCCTGATGATCGTGAGAAAGATACAGATGGAGATGGTATTCCAGACTATTTAGATGATGACATAGATGGCGATGGTATTCCGAATGATCAAGATGAAGATGCAGATGGAGATGGAATAGTTGACAAGTACGAGCTTGATACTGACGGTGACGGCATTCCAGACTATCTGGATGATGATGATGACAATGACGGTATTCCTGATCACCTTGATGAAGACGCAGATGGAAATGGTATTCCTGATTATCAAGAAATCGATAGTGATGGTGACGGTATTCCGGATTATATTGACGATGATGATGATAATGACGGGATACCCGATGATCAAGATTCAGATGCAAATGGTAATGGCATTCCTGACTTTCTAGAAAAAGACACAGACGGTGATGGAATTCCTGATTACTTAGATGATGACGATGACAATGATGGAATTCCTGATTATCTTGACGACGACGACGATGGAGACGGTATACCAGACATCGAAGAAGATGCTGATGGCGACGGTATTCCAGATTATCTTGATCCAGATGCTGACGGTGATGGCATTCCTGATAATCTACCCGATGCAGATGGAGATGGAATTCCAGATAATCTTGATATTGATGATGATAATGATGGTATTCCTGATGATCAAGAAGAAGAGGAGTTGGCTGCTGAAACAGACGCTAAATCGGTCGACAATAAAGATAAAAATGACGAAAACGGTCAAAGTATATTTGGTAGAGTGGTTGGAGCATTTAAAAATATGATAACATCTGATGATGTAAAAGATGTTAAAAAGAAAGGTATTAAAAACATTCCAAAATCTAAACCTTTTAAGAAACAAAACGTAGGCTCAGCGAAAAAGAAAGTTGTAAACAAAAAGACTAAGGTTGAAACAGTAGATCATGAAGAAGAAATAGATTTGTTTGACTTAGTTAAAAGCTCAATATTTGGTAGTGACGGAGATGAGGAAAATGAGTCTAGTAAAAGTAAAAAAAATAAAAATCCAGGAAATTAGGTTAATAAATAGTAAGCATACTTTATTTTTTAAAAATTGATGTCGGGATGTCAATGGATTTCTGAAATTTTCTGAGAACCGGATAAGTCACATGCATTCAGAAAAAACTTGGTGTTCAATTCATATCTGCCATTATTTCTTTATTTCTATCTAGTATATAAAAATACCGGAATTGCATTAGAATTTAATATGTCTAGATGAATTCACGAAAATATTTCATCGGTGAATTGTGCAAAAACCAATTGTTCGAATCATTACTAATGCTGCACCAAAACGGGCTACCACATGAATTTGATACGACAGATATTCAACACGGGTCCGAATGTCGTAAATAGGAATATCCGAATGTCGTAAATACGAATATCCGAATACATAATTTGAAATTCGTTGACATCCCTGAATGAAACGTTTATCTATTTTAACATTATAAAACACAATTCTATGAGCACATGTTAAAACATAAAATATTTATATAGTTATCTTGTAGTGAATAACACATCGGATAATTTCATCGAATTTGATATATGTTTGTCCAACTTTGCTTTACGAGTGAGACACAATTTTACTTCATCTACCATTTTGTCGAATGAAATTTACCCCACCGTGTCTGTGATTACCTTAGGCGAGTGTACATGTTTATCAATGACGTTTCGTTTCGCTTTTTTGAAATGTCTAATTTTGGATCAAGGGGCTAACCAAAATAACACTCTGATCAGTTGTATAGCTGTAGTTATAAGGTTGTATTTTCTCGATATTCTCCAGGTAAGGCAACTCTATTTCTTAAAGTTTATGATCTGGCGAAGGCGATATCTTCATTGATCAAGATAACTTCATAAGTTCATATGCAAAAGTTCGACCACATTTTTGTTCTTTAACTGTTATATTGATTGAGTAATTTTTTATCCGGTTATTTTTCTTTTTTTTGGTCATCATTGCCATTGAACACTCTAGATAGTGCGTTTTTTACTCTTTATGCTGTTCTTTATTTCACCATCGTAACTGTTTGTGAGTTTTATGTTGTTTGTTTGTTTGTTTCCTTGTATCTTTTTTTATCTTATCGTCTCACCCCGAAGCACATTTCTCGCGTTTCGTGGTTACATACACAGAATGTGTGAGGTGTGTGTAATTAAGAGTATATCTTGGAAATGAAAGATAATAAGTAAAATGCTTTGTATCCATACTGAATAAATCCTTTGAATGTTGGCGTGCTGAAAAAAATTTCACCCAAATACAATGTAGACATTGATACAACTGTGTAAGAAAACTGAAGGTGAAGAATGTGTGCTCCAAAAATGTTGAAGTGGACACGCCGATATTATGAGAGTGTGTAAATTGTGTAATTAAATGGCTGCAGGTCAAGTATCAGGGATGCTGAGTATGGGATAGAAGTGTAGACTTCCGGATTGAAATGGTGAATATTTGTACTAAATTTATGACTTATAGATAGGTTGTTATTGTTAATATTTTATGTTCTTATAGATTTATTGGTGTACATAAAGAGAAATTTAGATTTTTTTTTATCTTTAGCCTGTACGATAATTTTTTATCTTTAACCTGTTATATATTCATAAATTGTCAATCTAATTGATGAACATTTATTAGTATTTTATTTGTTTCGATGTAGATTTCGCTATTGTTGTTATTTTTATAGCGCACTGTGGAAATCAAGATCATTCCTGCGGTGTCTGGTCTAGATCTACACTGTCTGTGAACTCCACTCCAGTAGGTAAACGCTAAATATTGTAAATGCCAGAATGATTCTTATGACGACATCATTCCTGTATATGCTCAGTAACCATAGTAACGTAACATTCTACAGGTCTTTACTAGCCCAAGGAGGGGACAATAAGGATCACTATATTATGCTTCATATACATTTAGATGTTAAGCATCCGCTTGCATATATCATGTATAAAGGTTAGGAACTTATCAATCTACTGATGGTGAAAAATTATGTAGCTGGCTTGGACTGAGCTACACTGATATTATTTAAGCATCTTAAGATTTTCTATCACTTTTTTCATTATTTTATTTTGTACATGTGTATGTATTACATTGGTCATTATGAATGTTAACACTTTTATAAATGGAAACTTTCACATTATCTGGTATAAACAAAACACAAGTTCTGACTAAAGCCAGAATATTTTAGATTTAACTATACGAATTCAACCCTTCATTTTAAACACGGGACGAGATTGTTTATTGCATCCGGGGAATCACATACAAAATTTAAACAATAAAAACGAGCTTATGGATTTGTAAGATGCCAGAATGATTTTCGGTTAGTAAAAAAATAGGAGATTATGAGGGCGACAATGGTTTTTTAACATACATTAAATATATTTATCACATAAACTGGGAGTGACATAAAGCAGTGACATAAATATCATATGTAACTAGTTACATAAATATAACTTGAAACCGGTTGATAA